>LTAE01006836.1:0-17337 GCA_001647135.1 Pontederia paniculata
TTGCCTTCTTCCTCAGCTCTTCGGTCGTCCATTCTCATCTTCCGACGACCTCTCCTTCCCCAGCCAATTCACTTCTTTGGCTAAGTCTCCTCACTGGGCGTCCATTTCTCCTTGGACCGCTCATTCTCCAACCTTCATACTGTTGGTGTAAAGTCTTCGGTCTCCCACTATTCTTCATCGGGCGACCTCTCCTGTTCAACCTTGTCTTCAGTCGTCCTCTCAATACCTTTGGTCGACCGCTCAGTCTTTGACTTTACTTCTTTGATCTTTTCTCTTCACATCGGTCAACCACTTCACCTCCTTTGGATGACCGCTGCACACATAGGATTTTTCAATTATGTCTTCTATGTGCAAAGGTCGTACGTTCATCAACTTCGGTCGGCTTATCATTCTCTGAATATAAAAATCCTGTCTTTCAAAACACAATCCAAAAATCTCATTAGTCCAAACTAAGTTCCCTCACAAATTTATGATCACCAAAATAATCTCAGAATTCTAAATTCAACATCCAGTTCACTATTAGAGAGAGAAATATGTACATCATTCACTAATCTAGTAGACATATCAAAATCATTTTCAATAACATCCCAAATATCATTGTCCATGGAACATACATAGGCTTGCAATCTAATCTTCCAATAAGAGAAGTTAGATGCATTGAAGAGGGGTGGTCTACAGGTAGACTGTCCCTCACCTACGATAAAACTATTTGATGTCATTAACACTCTAGATTGTTAAATCTATATGTGATTTGTATATAGTTACAAATTTGTGAGCAACCTAGGCTTTGATTTAAAAATTCTCAGCAGTTTCTAAGTTAGTTAGTTAGCGAAGCATACAAATGCAAATATAAACAAACAAGCAATGGTTTTTTGACGAGGTTCGACCGAACTCTTGGTCTACGTCCCCGCTCTGATCTTCTCGAACTCGAGACCTCCGAAGATCACTAAACTCTTTCTTCAAAGGGCGAAGGCACCCTTACAACTTCTTCTTTCTTTCTCAGGGAACAAGGAGATAACCTCTTAAAAGTTCGCTCTTGAACACACACTTCCTTCTATCCTGGATTCGTCACTCAAATACCCAGAAGGAGGAATTAAGACTTTTCACTCAAGCTCTCAGATTTCTAATGTGCCAAAGTTACTTCCCAAGACTCTTGGGATTACATTTTATATTCTACACAAACGACCTAATCTGTCACTTAGAAAACTAGCCGTTAATGCAAGTACAGTACCCTTCACCTACCCCTCGGTCATCCGCTGCTTTTGCTCTGGTCGACCGCTGCTCTAGCGAAGTCCTCACTTGAACTGTCGTCTGGTGCTCCGGTCGTCCACCGTTCACCCTCGAATGTCCGCAGTTCAGAGTCTCAAGTCTTTGTTCCTTAGTCAAGTTCCTTTGGTCGTCGGCCAAACCTTTGGCCGATCGATATTGACTTGTGTTCACTTCTTTAACTTGTCTCTGGTCGTCCGCTGATTGCACACCAATCTTCTCGGACGTCCACTCTTCAGTTGAAGACTTTTATCAAGCTCCTTCGATCGCCCGCTCTTCATCTGCGGTCGCCTGACTTGACTTGTACCAACTTCAACTCATCTCTGGTCGTCCGCTGGTTGCACACCAATCTTCTCGGACGTCCGCTCTTGAGCTGAAGTCATCTGTCAAGCTCCTTCGGTCGTCCGCCCTTCATCTTTGGTCGACCGACTTGGCTTATACCCTCTTCAATTCTTCTCTGGTTGTCCGCTGATTGAACGCCAATCTCTCGGACATCCACTCCTTGAGTTGAAAACATCTGTCAAGCTCCTTCGATCGTCCGCTTTTCATCTTCGGTCGACCGACTTGACTTGTACCAAACCTTTGACACTTCTTTGGTCATCCGCTGATTCATCCTGAATCCCTCGGATGTCCACTTCTTCTTCTCTGAGTACTTCGGGCATCCGCTCATTCCTCACTGAGATCCTCAGACGTCGGCTCCCTCTTTACTCAATACTTTGGTCGTTCGTTCATTTTCCAATGAGATTCTTGGATATCTGCCAAATCTTCTTCTGACATTCTTCGGATGCTCGTTCATTTCCACTGAGATCTTCGAACGTCCTTTCTTCCTTCTGACATTCTTCGGACGTCCTCTGACAACTTTCAGATTCCTTAGATGTCCACTTTTTCTTTTGTCCGATGGACTGGTCGACCGCTGCTTTGTCTCTTCAACTATCGAACGACCTTTCTCTCATCATCGATCGTCCGCTTATTCTGCGGTCGACCTATTTCAGTTCACCTCAGACTTAACAAACTTTTGGGCGTCCACTTGTCTTTACACAAAGACCTCAGATGACTTTTGTCTTCGTCTGATATCCATCGGTCGTCCGCTTTCAACCTTCGGTCGACCTTTCATTCTTCTATATTAACTTTGGTCGTTCGCTGCTTTAACTCTTGAGCCTACGGACGTCCACTCCAACATCGACAATCTTTCGATCATCCATTTTCTTCACACTGAAACCCTTGGATGACCATTGCCTTCTTCCTTAGTTCTTCGGTCGTCCACTCTTCATCTTCGGACGACCATTTCTTCCTTAGCCATATCATATCTTCGGCTAATTCTCATCACTAGGCGTCCACTTCTCCTTGGACCGCCTGTTCTCCAATCTCTGTACTGTTGACATAGAATCATCGATCGCCCACTGCACCGGGCAACCTTTCCTGTTCAACTTTGTCTTCGGTCGTCCACTCAGTACCTTTGATCGACCACTCAGTACTTGACTTCATTTCTTCGATCTTTGTTCTTCACATCGGTCGACCACTTCACACCCTTTGGACGACCTCTGCACACTTAGGATTTTTTCTTTATGTCTTCTCTGGACATAGGTCGTCTATTCTTCAACTTCGGTCGACCTATCACTCTCTAAACATAAAAATTTTATCTTTCAAAGATTATTTCAACAAGTTCATTAGTATTGACTAAGTTCCCTCACAAATTTGTGATCACCAAAATAATCTTGGGAGCCTAGATTCAACAATTATAATTACAAATATTTATTTTTTGATTTCTAATTTAATTAATTAGTGGTCAATAATATATCACTTGCTTCATATTATCCAACACCATTAATGACTAGTGTATAACACCTCTGGTTGCTTCTCATTGAGTATTATTCTTTATGCAAAAAAGGTTAGCTTGCTCAATGAAATAATATATACATAGCTAGTTACCATGGCCAACTCCTTATCATTTAGGCTCCAGGTTTATTAATCAACTAAAAATATGGTCATATAATCATTCGATTATGAAGACTCCAAGCTGACCATTTACAGATCACGTTAATTCAGTTTAAGCCACAACTACATATTTGTTTTCAATCACTCAAGCCAGCAATTAAATATATTATAGTATGACCCAAAATATTTTAATATCTAATTGTCATGATGTAAACTACTTGGCTAAAACCACCACAGCATCATCTCTTTGTCTAAACACGAGCAGACACATAGTTATACAAACAATAGAGATATCTGCTCAAGGAGGTTTCAGCCATAGACTTACCTCTTTATGGATAAGAAGCTAGGCCAATAGCCTTCTACATTGTTGTCCAATGTTGTCTTAGGTGGTTAACAGAGTATATCAACAATAGAAAGTCACACTGCTGGATATCAAACTAATGTACTCCAGTCTCCGGATTATATACAGTGGTGTCCGACAGCTAAGCATGAATGTAGTGTGCGGACATCTACAGATCCATTGTGGTCCTCTAAGAATCACATTAACATCACAACGCTAAAAAAATGGAGAAAGGGAAAATGTTTCCCTAATCAAATAGATGTGAATCAGACTAAAATTCCCATAGAAATTTCAGTGGAATGTCATAGATACCTAGTGAAAGGAGAGAGAGAGAGAGGGTTCAATGACATTGAATCCAACTCCCATGACTAAAGCCTCCATTGTCAATTGAGTTCCTCGTGTATGCTACAACCTTTCGACCCTCCTCCAAGCAGCCTTGGTGGCTTCATCTCACGGAGATCTACATGGTGAAGATCTCTGATGGCTCCGACGTGCACGATGGCGGACACAACAGAGATGGCAGACTGCCACTCGTGCGTGAAGAAAGGGAAGGGGAAAGGAGCACATGAAGGCAAGGGAATGATGGAGGGAGAACAATAGAAAGGGGTTTTCTTTTATATTTTTTTGGGCCTCTTTGGATTGGGCCATTACAACTATTTAGCATCAAACATTTTGATTGGATTTTAATTTTGACCAAATATATCTCAAGCCGCCATTAAGCTAAGGACTAATTACCAACTCATGTTAAGATTTTTATAGTCGACATATATAGTTAGAAAAATCTGTAAAGATTACAAATATTATCAAAGCTAAATACCTAGCACAAAAGTCGGGAAAAATTCGACAAGAATAACCACTTAAGATAAGAAATTTTGCTCTAAACTGATTTCTTGATTCTCTATTTTTCTTTCTTGGAGTCTTGTACTTCCAAAATTAAAGTTTATATGAAGAATCATATGGAAGATAAATTCCAGTGGCCTCTAATTTTGATTAAAACTAAAGCTTTTATAGAAAGTTATGAATCATTATTCACGGGTTGCTCATCTTGTTCAAAGGAAATTATAGGGTCTGACTATAAATTATGTTATAATTCAGACTCAAGTGGTGTGGTAACATCTCTCTATGACTATTTAATCTCAATCCAGGATATTGTAATTTGTACTATTTAATATAGACTATTCATAGATTAATAAAAGTGAAATCATCAATTTAGGACATGTATATTGGGAGAAATGAATTTTTCATTATGTATAACTTAGTATGTCAGAATTCAAAGCAAGCAGAAAACATGACATAAGTTTTCGAATTTTGTTAAGAGTGAATATAAGGAGTTAAGCTTCAATATTTTTATGTTTGAATCTAATCAAAGTAAAGTTTCTAGCAAAATCGATATCTCATGAATTAAATGTGTATAGTCAGAGTTATAAATTATTCTTTCATTGTCACTCAGTCCGCCAAGACACACATTTGAATGTAATTGGTTAAATTACTAAAAAATATTCACTAATAATTAGTTAATGATATTTACAGATAATAATTCTCACTAAGTTTAGTTTACATACCATAAAGAATTATGACATTTAATCTTGTGGTTTAGAAGTTATGAATTATTTTCTAATATTCCATTAATATGAAAATTATTACAACAACTTGTCTAACATTAGGAAATTAGTAATTTTAGTGGAATGAGTACAAATGTGAAATAGGTATTAGTTATAAGATATTGCATACATTTTCGGGTGCATAAATATCCATGCATCATGATCCTTTATTACATAATATCAATATTAGTGAATGACAAGTGAAAGGACAAACTATAAGTGGAAGGGAGGAAAGCTAGTAAATCTTTTTAAAGAGATAAAGTACAAGGTGAGTGGGTAATTTATAACATAGTAAAAATGTTATATATTATTTTTTATTTATATTGATATTTCCAACAAGAGATATATATTTATGAAACATTCTATACTTTCAAAAGTATGTTGGATAAGAAATGATGATTATAAGATATTTCCAAGAATTTCAGACGAGTTAAAATTATGAATCCCTTTTATACAAAAGTTTTAAGGGAACAATGCATATGATGTTGATATAGTCTTTATTTGAGATATGAACATTCAATGTGTATTGTTTGCATATTGTGGAAACCCTCTTGTTCAATTTCCATACTGGTTGAAATATGTCTTTAGGACCGCGTTCGATATACATAATGCCTTTGGGGCGTATATCGGATGTTTTGCCCTTTGGGGTTGCTCTGTGTGCACATATTGACCTATGTTGATTGTTCTGCGACATGTATTGGCACATGTTTATTGCTCTATGTTGTTGTATCAACACATGGTTATGAAGCTCTTCTTAACGGTATCAGATCATGACCGTGAAACTCTCAACACGCATTGACCCATGTTTATGCTCTGCGTGATTGTATTGACCCATATTGTAGTATGTGCAATAACACATATATGAGATTTGATCTTGTGCATCATAATATTTGGATTTCATTATATGTTACATAAAGAGTTATGTGATTTCATAATTTTAATTATGATAGTGATTTAAAGTTTTTGTTCGAAAGGAATATGTGTTTTATGAAATCAAATAACACTTGTGTTGTTCCCCTATGTTATACTTTTATTCCACTCATTAAGCATGTTGTTTGCTCATCTTACTCTATTTTAAAATTTTCAGATTTTGGTAGCTTGTCGGATTGAGTTGAATCAAGTTCTAATTTTACTGCATATAGAAGTGGTCGAGCCTGTTAGAGCACTTTCATTCCTCTTCTATTTTATTTTTTGAAAGCATGCATGTATTTTACGTACATAAGTTTTGAAAATGATATAGTAGAACTATGTATACAGTATGTAGACCACTTACCATCTTTGGAATAGTTGGTGTGAAATAGCGTGTGAAAGAAATGGAGATATATGAATGTGTGATATTATGCGTATGTTAAAGTTCTTTTTTTTATACCTCCAACTCTTATATGTATTCACAAGTAGTGAGATAATACTTGCGGAAGGAGGCTTCACAATTTTTTTACTTTGAGATACGTTAAATGAGATCAAGAGTTATAATAATTAAATTTAGCGTAATAAGAAGGTCGAGTTGACATTTGAAATATATAAAATTACCAAAAATAGTCTTTGACTATCTCTGATTTTTTTAGCTTACATAGTTTTTATGCAAACAAGAACTAATTATCATTATTAGTTCTTGTGGTTTCGTCACCTAAAGTACTACACCATAGGCTATGCACGTGCGACCTAAATTGTATTCTTGAATTTATATCTTTAAGTTTTTTCATGCTTTTGAAGTTTTTATTATTTTCATATCTGTCGCACTCGGCATGTTCCTACATCACACCTAAGTCTGAGCAAAACTAAGAACTAGTTTGTTTTGATGTAAATATAACCAGGTGTAATGCATTTTATTTTAAATGGATAATTTCATGTTTGTTTTGCATGCATGGAATTTACAGTAAATGAATATCAATTACATTAAGAGGTGGGGTCCACAAGGAGAGAGGGAAATGGAATTAGGTTTATGGTAAATAGGTTTGGGCCTTTTGGTGGGATCCACAAGAAAAAGTGCTAATTCAAATTATTTTATATATTCTTTTAAATAAATTTATAATATATATAAAATATAAAAGTGCCAATAAAATAAAAGACAAAATATTATAAATGGAAATAATATAAATAAAAATTAATAATGTAAACATGAGTTATATATATAATTGTTTGCACAAAAATAAATAAAAAAATATTACAAAATCTATAAAAAGCAATACAAATAATTTTATTATTTTAATTTAAAACAATATCATTTAAAAATTATAGTAATAAATAATATAAAGTAGAAACAATTATAAAAATAAAGGATAAATAAAATATTTAGAGTGTTAATTTAAGATGATTAAAGATAATAAATGATATATTACACATTGCTTTAAAATATATAATATATTCACACAAGAAACAAATTATTTTAGAGATAATTAAGAGAATGCTAGGGTCCATCTAAGTTAACGGAAGAAAAATAATTGTTTGTTGGGTCCACCGAATAAAAAAATATTCAAGATTTAAATACATTTTATCAATTTAAAATTATAATATTTAAGATAAAGTTATGATACATAAATTAAATAATATATGTAAGTAGAAATATTCATATGATTATTTTATTTATTAATATATGATAATATTTTATTCTAACTAAACGGTTTCATTAAATTCTTAACTTCGATCAAACAATATAATTTATTTTTATAATTTTATTTATATTTATCCAAAAGAAGAAAAAGTAACTCGTAAATATAAGTCATAACAAAATTTTCAATTACAATCATCAAACTACCCCTAAACTTGTCATAGGATGCCCCCATCTTGATATCTCAACCTAATTTTGGTCGGGTTTCATAGTTCCAAAGCTAGTCTTAAACATTACGAAATTGATAGAAATAATTCAAAAAAGTATCACATAAATTACTTTAACAAAAGTTCAAAATTTGACAACACAAATTCAATTTATCACAAGTTCAACTTTTCACAATTCAAATTTTGATACAAATTCCACATCATAAATAGTATAGTAAATTATAACAAAAAAACAACTTAAAGTCTTCATTTCATTCTTCATCATTATCATTTTCCAAAGAAAGGAAATGATCAAGATTAAAGTGGTTTTCAAATTAAATTCTTCCTTTATATTCCAAAAAGACTTTCTACAAAAAATGCATTCATAGTTCTTCACCATTTTATAAATTTTCCTACAAATTATAAAACAATTGATCAATATAATTTAAGAAATAAATTAGTACTAATTAAAAATATTACAATGTTTTATTGCATTTGGCCATGATTCATCTACATCTTCATTAATTGTGCTATATTAAGATTTTGCTTTGGAAGAACCAAGCAAAAAATGTAATTAATTTTAAGAAAGAGAGTAACCTTTCATAATAATAATAATGGATATAAAGATTCAAACCTTTTAATATGTTTTGCAACCAATCTTGATAAGACATCAAAGTCTCGATTGTGTCTTCATTCAATCTACTATGATTTGGACTCAAAACACGACCTCCAGTACTAAATGTTGATTCTAATACAACTATTGAAATATAAATAGCTAAAACATTACTTGCATTTTTTTTATAAAGTTGGATACTTAAATCCAATTTTCCTTCAATAACTCAATATGTCGAACATTCATTCGTTGGACTTATGAATTAAAACAAGCTCCTCCAAATAATTATCTAATTATATTTTCATGTTATTTTCTGAAGAAGTTTCGGTTACAAAATAGATATAAACATACTTTCACTTTTGTTTCTTTGAATGAAGAGCATTTTCAATCATAGTTGAAGAAGAAGAATCAATTTAAAGAAGCCGTCACATAATCTTTTCATCTTTTCTAATTTATTATAACTTTGGCATCCATATAATCGTGGAAAAAAATAATTCAACAACTTCATCTTATACCTAGGATCATAGGCGGAGGGAGGGGGATCAACGGGGTGCACTGACACCCCCTGAAAGTTAAGTTTTTTTTTAATTAGTAATATGGATCATATATTAAAAATTGATTATTTAGTGAGCAATACTAATTTTGATGCTTAGATTCTGAGTATGAATCTTCTAACTAAATAATTATTTAGGTAACTAATCGGTGCAAGAATTTTTTTTCTTTGATGAATATTTCAAAGACTAAATTACATGTATGAAAAAAAATTATACTATCAATAATAATAATAACATTCTCAATAGATTTTAAAAAATAACATTTCGTTGAAATTAGTTATTGAAATAGATGTTTGTTTGCCATCTATATATTTGAAATATTCTTTATATTATTTATCATTCTATTTTTAATTTTTTATGAATATATTAATTTAAAATGTGCACCTCTTGACTAACTCATCTGACCTTGCCCTTGCCTAGGATCCAAAACAACTCCTATTGTCATCGCTCCATTTTTTTCCAGTACTTATCAAACTTGAAACTCATACATAAAGTCATCATTTTAACGACATCATTGAAAGAAGAAAGACATTCATTCAAAGCTATTTTGATTTCACAAATTTTGAAAAATAAACATTTAAAATTGGATAGTTGAATCAAGAAAACAACTAAGTTATATCGTAAAACACTTCTAACTTCTCACAAATTTCTAATATCATTTTTCGAACTTCAAAATCAAAATAATATTTGCATTCACACATTATTTCAACGATAAAATACCTCTTTATATAATATAGAAGCCATCATCAAATAAGTAAAATTTCATCTAGTCTTGCAATCTTCAACAAGTTTTTTTAATAAACAATATTCAATTGTCTACATGCATCCCAACTTTTTTTCCCTTTTTGGTGTTCCAGCTCAAAAAGTAATGCATTCTCTAATTCTATCCTGATAACCCATATTTGACAATCAAACTCAAGTATAAGCACAACATCGCATATGAAATAATGCTCCTCCCAAAATGAAAGAAGAATGAATCTTATCGAAAATAAATTGAATCATCCCAAGTTGCACAATTATCGATAGTCAAAGTTGATACCTTTCTATCCAAATTTCAATTTAAAAGCACTTAAGTAGAACAGGTGAAAGGTCGTCGGCATTATGCGGTGTAGGCACATAAAAGAATCTAAAAAAATTAAGAACAATACATATTAAACTTGACAATTTCAAATGTATATAAGGAAGATAAAAGTAATAGTATAAAACAATTAAATAATTACCTCACAAGACGATGTTGCAAAGTCCAATGATCATCGATAAAATGGACTGTAATAGCCATATAACCTTTGTTCTGATTGCTTATTGTCCACATATCAGTAGTTATAGTAATATGACTTGAATTTCTTACGAGAACATTTGATGTCTTAGTATTTTCAATCCCAAATTAGTTCATAATATTACTCTTTACAGTATTACATGAGACAACTTTGAACAAAAGTTGCATATCACCACAAAGTCTTCTAAATCCATAATGATTGACAATTCGAAGAGGTCACGAAGCACAATCATATTTGCAAGTTCTTTTCTTGCAACATCTTCACTAAATGAATAATTGTCAACAATAAATGTATCACTTCTACTGTCCGGAGAAGGTGATCCATCCAAAACTTTTAGAGTTGATTGCTTTGGGCCTCTTTTTGTACGAAGTTTGCAAATCCTTATGTGATCATGTAAGTGCTTTGTTTCACTTCTAGTATCACCAACGAGTTTCTTTGACAATACTTGCATATTGCATGGAAATTTTCTTCAATTAACATTCTATGAAAGTATCTCCATGCTTCATAAGTTAATCCTTTTTTATTTGGACTTCCTTCTTAGAGTGTTTTCATTAAGTTCAGATTGAGCATGTTGTATTTGTGATTGAGCTTCTTGATTAGGAGTTGGTTCAAGTGTAATTTGATTACTTCAAACTAGAGTAGTAGCGAACTGATCCTCATGCATCATTTCTGTATAAAAAACATAGACAAACAACAATTTATTCAATTGATAATAATATCATAAAAGAATTAAGAAAAATGATGCTTATGCGCAAATTGTCTCGGAGAGGGACACTTCCCTCCCTTGAAGAGAAGAGAGTGACATACCCTATCCACCAAGTAAACTCATTTTTCCTCTAGTGAATTCGTAACGTAAAATCGAATCATAAAATCGTAGAGTTTATATTCCAAATAATTTTATTATAAAATAATTAATATATTATATAACATAAGATAAATATTGATAGATCACATAAACACTAATATATTCTCTTATAGTGATAAAAATTTAGATTCTCATTAATCTTAACTCTTAATAATACAATCACTTATTCAAATATTCAAATACTTCACTTCAATAATAAAAAAATTGATAAGAATAATTTTATTATAGTTAGCATAATTCACATTCGTAATTAAAAAATATAACATACTAACTATATTAATTTTACCCACAAGGTCGTATAATTTATAGGGTTATGACTCAATATGCGAAAAATAAAATTTCATTTAAAATGAAAGGAAAAGATAATATATTACAATTAGCTCATTATTAAGACCAACGAATCATAATTTTAGATCATGATTCAAAAGGATTGGAAGTTTTTCGGATTAATAGATCATAAACATGCATATGTGGCATCTATTTCTCTTTTTTATCCAAAAATTACATCAATGAATCCTAAGTTTTTTGTCTACGACATTGATTCTATTAGTTCACCAATAAACTCTACGATTTCAATCGATTTTAACGAGTCAATTCGCGAGTCAACCGAGTCTATTATAAATTATAATTCTGCTACGACTTAACTCGTTTCTAGAAGGTAGACTCTTAAACTCGTACGAGTTTACGATTTAAATTGCGATATTGATAAGCTTGTTCTCCTCGGCTCCTCTCCTTGGGAGCAAAGTTTCTTCTTTCGCTCTTTTCATAGGGAGAGGACGTCCTCTCCTTAGAAGATGTCCTATCTTCACAGGTTTTCCTCTCCTCATAGAGGAGAGGACTCTCCTCTGTTTATAGTAGAGGATGACACACACACACTATATATATATACATACATATATACATACATACATATATATATATATATATACTCTTTTTTACTGCAACGTTGATGACGAACAGTAGTTGGAAGTGAAGGATGGGGCCGACTACGGAGGTGAAGGACACACTAGCAAAGGAGGACGCACATATGAGATGGGATGAATTTAAATCTAGGGTTTCAGTTTTCAAGTTGATAGACGAAAGAGAAAAAGAAGATGTAGTTATGTTATGTTCAATATTTATATGTTAAAATTTGATGATTGTAATTTATCGTCTGCAATATTATGTTGATACAGTTTAATATTTGAATTATATATTCGGGAATCGGTGATCCGCGGGGCTCGGGTAAAACTGCCTGCCTTGACTTCGAAATGAGGTGCGAGGACACTATACCCTTCGTCCATGCCTTCACGGGGAAATTTTTTTTCGAAGTTTAAGTTCCGAACTGGAATTCTCTATAGAGATCCTCGAATTTCGAGGAATATTGTCATTCCTACACCAATGTACATATAGGAAAGAGAAAAGATGAAGGTAGGAGATATCATAAACAAAGAGAAAGAGAAATATGATAGAAATGCAGAAAGAAATGAAAAAAGTGCGCAACTGATAGAGAAGGAATGAAAGATTGCAATGAGAAAGTGAGTAGATATAAGAGACAAATAATAAAGAGTATATACGAGGAAAATGATGATTTCAATTTAAATAGATTATTATTTATAAAAAATTCAATATCTCTATAACAAGAAGACATACATTTTGTAAATAGTTTTCCAATTTAAACTCATTAAAAGAATTTTTTATAATAAATAAACTAATTGCATTTTTAAATAAATAATTAATTTTGTTTGTTTGATACCTTATGTGCGTCACATGGATCCATACTAGTTATTGTGAATAAAATAAAAAAGTTGGTGTTGCTCATTCACACATTGCCATAACACCAAACGCACTTCATCAATTATGTTTTATCATTGAGGTAGAATATTAAAGAGCACCTTTAATTGTATATCCAGAGTCCAAACAAGAAAATTCATCATTTAGTTCATTAAATAAATTAGTATGTAATTATCAAAATTAATTCATTGACATATAATAGAAGAGCTTCATGGTCCCCTTCGAGTTTGTTTGACTATTACGATCATGATCAACTCTAATATTTTTCATTAGGTTGAATGGGAATTCCAAGAATTTAATATAGAGTAGGTGCCTCATTAATATCTTAAAATTAGTTAATACTTGAATTAAAGATACATAAATATAGTTACCCTCAAGTCGAATGGATTCAAAAATTTATTTGGACTAAAACAACATGCCAAAATAATAAATATAAACAAATATACATAACCAAAATGACTTATTAAGATACTTGGATCTCAATAGTTCCAAACCTCAAAAAGAGAGGGGAAAGAGCAGCCGCCCCACAATGCAATCACCTCTATATATTGCAGAGGTGATCCCGTGGGGCATCACCTCCCTATGCTCTTTTTTTAATAATAGTCGTCTTAGAATAAATTTTCACTCCATACCGTCCAACTTAAGCATCTTCCCAAAATTTACCATCTTAACTTAAAATTGCCACCAACCTAAATAATAATCAACTTTATCTATTATAGAGGATCACAAGTATCGTATCATGCAACGGTACTAATTTTACATGTCAAGTAATTTTTAAATATTAAAAGAAATAGTAACATGCCAGTTGCCACAACATTAAAATAGATCAAACTAAACCTCAAATATGGTTTTATCCTCTTTTCTAGACAGGTCTTCCCATGGGTATTATTCCGTCAAAAAAAATGTGAACATCCTTCAAATTAAATTTTAATTGCAAAATTTTCATAAAAGCAAAACATTAAATAAATTTATTATTCTTTCATCGTAAGAGCTTGATTTTTCGAGTGATGAATGTTATAAATGTGTGACCGTTACGATCATTAAGTCGATGATCATTACAGAGTAAGAGATCATTATGATCATGATAACCATATATAATAGTCGGTATCGATAACTATAAAAAACATAGAGAAGGACGAAGGGCATTGTTGAACATGGATGAAGCTATTCTCGGATGATCCCCAAATATTCCGATTGGTATCAGAGACCTCAAAAATGCACGCTCTTCACCGGCGTGATCCCTGTTTTCACCTTCGTTTCCTGCACCAAATCCTCTTCCTACTCCTCCGTCTCGTCCTTCTGCATTCTTCAACACTGCTGCGCCATCATGTGCCATCTTCCACACCAGCGCGAACCCCATGAACACCCAAATGGAGAAGGTGACGCCGTTGCTCCCGATGGCGAGGCCCTTGGACAGGCCCTGCTTCAGACCGATCTTGATGGAGTCGTCGAGGGCGGCGGAGAACCTGGCCATGGTGCGTCCCTCCGCCGCGAAGGAGTAGACCGTCCGGACGAACGACACCGCCTGCTCGACGATGAAGTTGCCCTTGCTGTGCTCCTCCTGGATCTTCCTGGACAGGTCCATCAGCCTCTGCCCGTGCATGAGACCGGGGATGACGAGGAGCACCATGGTCGGGAAGCCCACCGGCGCCAATCTCAGCGCCGACATCCGGGACCCATCGCCGTCACCTGCGCCAGGAATCCAAGCCCGTCGACATGCTCGCCTGCAATTGGAGTTCGTGTCCATGCCTGAGAAACTGGAGCGTCAGGAGAACTCGGCGAGTGTTTTTCTTTTCATCGGTGAACGGTAACAAAAATGGGGAAGATCAATAGTAACTTAGTTACTGTAGCATTTGATCCAGGACGTACATCTATTTTTAGATATTTATTTCTAATCCTGACCGTTGAAATTTTTAGCTCAAATTAGATCCATTTCCATTGAATCAAATCTGAAAAGTGGATATTTTTTTTTCGGTTGCCACCCCAATTTTCGGGAAGCGATGCCGACATCCAACCCGCGGCGCGACACTAAAGAGCACACTGTCCACAGGATTGGGTCAAGCCCACTATAGTCCCGACTAATCTGGTGTCGCCCCGTGTCGCGTACCTGGCTATGGCAGGTGAGGCTCCCAGCGAGGATATTCTGCGTTCACAGTGAACTCGAGACCTGCTTAAGCGAGAAGGAGCCGCTTACCACTCCACCCCAACCCTCGTTGGTGAAACGTGGATATTAGTATAGAATTAATTCACAACCGTTATGATTCATATTAAAATTGTCAGCATAAATATATGTGTTCTCCACCTGAACAGTAATTTTTTTTAATTTTTTGTTTAGGATTGTTAAATAAAAATCTAATTTTAATTCCGGCAAGAAACAATCGATCTTATGGAACAATATACATTAAATTGATCATGTGATTAACTGTCAAAATTATTTAAAAAAAATTTGCCATGAATCTCGTTTATAATTGATTGCTAGTCATTTTATGCCAAATTTATTATCATAATTTGTTATTGCTACCGAAATATTTTGATCTATTGGAATACAGTTAGCATTCTATACCTGATTTGCAAATATTACTTCACAATTAATTAATTAACTGTGATTTATTTCCATAAATATTAGTCCATTATTTTGTGTCATTGATTCCTGAAACTATTCTGCAATTATCGTTATTCAACATTTATTATTAATTGCTCATTATTATTCTGAAACTGATTTCTTTTGTTGTTTGCATTTAANGAGCTTTTCAATAACTGGAAATTGAAATATGCTTAAATTTAACTAAGCCTTCATTCAAGCATTCCCTTGTACATACATATATATATATATAATAAGGCTATATATACATCACATACATATATACTTGCACCACCATTTATTGAGCAGAATACTTAGCTTTCTGCTTATTTCACGATAGTAAAACTTGTACATATATAGTACGATAAAGGCGGCACTGCTGGGAGCTGTTCAGCTGCATCAAATATGTAAACTTCTAATCACAAGAAAATAAAATTTTCAAAACCTAAAATTCTACCCTAGTCGTCAGGTGAGTCATCTCCCCTCTCTTCTCCGTCTCTCTTCTTTTTTTTCTCTCTCAAACTTCAACCTCGGGATGGGTGTCAGGAGAATGTGATACAGAGGACAACACACGGAACGCGAGAGATAATTCAAGGCGTGAGACATATAGAAGATAAATTGCAATGTATGTAATTATGATCATAATTAAGGCTTTAGGTATATAACATGGCGGATCTCCTTAGAATAAATTTTCATGATAGATCAATGCATGCTAGAGCTTTTTATTGTATTGTGATGAATTTTATATGATAATCATAGGCCATAAATTTTGGTTTTTAAATTTCCACGATAAATTTATGATGTTTATGCCCTAGAAAAGATTTCCCTTATATAAGATGGATTGATTAGAAATAGATTAATAGATGATGTATATGATGTAGATTTTAAGATTAAAAATCGTAGAAAAAATAGTATGATAAATTCCCATATAATAATATACATATAGTAAGAATTTCAGACCTGTTCGACGAAGAAAAAAAGGCGAAATGCGCTCAGGAATTTTCCGTCACGATCGTGACGGACATATCACAAGCCGTGAGGGCAGCAGGAGCGACGGCACAGTCGGGCGGCACCCAGAAGTTCCATCACGGCCGTGACGAACACGTCACGGTCCGTGACAGCGGAAGTCACGGACCGTGATGAGAGAAGGTTAAATCGCCCAAGCACGGCCGTGATGACTTCGTCACGGCCCGTGGTCGAGGAGAAGGTCCCGCGGTCACGGACATCGTGAGCCGACCATGAAATGGACATTGTTGGGTCGCGGCCGTGACATGTTTTTCACGGGCCATGACAGTATAGATCACTGATCACCCAATCGGCCGTGATCACGGGCAGGACGGAGGCGGTCTCAAGCAAACTGACCCTGTGCGGTCACGGTCGTGACAAGTTTGTCACGAGCCGTGACGATGTGGAAAAACATGCGCGTTTCGGTACGGTCATGACCAAGTATTCGCGAGCCGTGACAGGACAGTCACGGGCCGTGCCAGGACATATTACGGGCCGTGACCACTGTTACCATATTTAAATAAGGTCAAACTTTATGATGATGTGATTGTATTGAATGATTGAATATGAATTGATGAACGGTGTAGGTTTAGGTGTCTTTAAACGATAACATAGCTCAAGATAGGATTTAAAAGTTGAAATGATTGTGATTGAATTGATGCATGAAGAGGAAGGCCCCGACGGAATTGGAGAATAGACTTTAATCCTATAAGGATTATTGGTATTTTTCCAATTGTTATTGAGAACAGACTTTAATCCTATAAGGGTTATCG
>LTAE01006836.1:18527-43924 GCA_001647135.1 Pontederia paniculata
ATGCAATGTTCAAAGGAGAGGAAAATCATCTTTGCAATAAATCATCTCATGGATGATGCAAAGGATTGGTGGAATGCTACGAAGAGCACGAAGTTTGCAGCATGTGATGACATCTCCTGGGAGGACTTCAAGGAAGTTTTTGAAATGTGTTAACTGCCTCAGTACCAGAAGGACAGGAAACAGGAGGAGTTCCTACAACTAAAGCAGGAAGGCATGACTGTAGAGCAATACCTGGTGAAGTTCTTGCGGCTAGAGAAATATTGTACATTGGACAAGAATGAGAAGACCAGGGCGAAGAGGTTTGTCAATGGGCTCCATTCAGGACTGAGAGCTAAGGTCATGGGGGGAAATTGTAAGACTATCCAAGAGGCCTCTGAACTTGCATCAGAATTGGAGTAGGAGCATGAGGATTGGAGAAGGACACAAAAGGAAAAAGAGACAACACGCCAACAAAACAGGGACAAGGTTAGGTGGGATGATAGGAGACAACATAGGACTCCAGATGGGAGGGATCGCCGTAGTGAAGAGCGCCCAGAGCCGTATGAACCCCGAGATGGACAGCGACAACAATGGAAGGATAAAGAGGTGTGTCCACATTGTCAGCGGAAGCACTTGGGGGAATGTCGTCGCAAGACTGGCGCATGCCGTGGAAAATAGGGACATTTTGTGAGGGACTGCCTAGATAAGAAATGAGACACACATAAACAAGGACCACAATTGACAAAAGGAAAAATGTTCTCTTTGACAGCAGAAGATGAGCCGGAACGCGTGCCCCACATTTATGATTCACTAGGTATGACCACAAAACTTAGTTCATATTAACATTATCCCTAAGGAGGTTATTTGCTACCATATAAAATAATAATAGATGCTAGATTCGAGGACGAATCTAATTTTAAGGAGGTTATAATGTAATATCCCAAATCTCCAATACAATAAATGGACGACCTAGATTAAAAGATGATTAAATAAGAGTTTGGGCCCAATTAAAAATCCACTAAAACTCTAATCTCTCACCTATATAAACCCCTAATCACAAAAAAATAAATTTCCCAAAACCTAAAATTCTACCGTAGCCGTTAGGTGAGTTCTCTCCCCTCTCTTCTCCTTCTCTCTTCTTTCTTCTCTCTCTCTCAAACTTCAACCCCGGGATTGGTGTCAGGAGAAGGTGACGCAGAGGACAACGCACGAAACGCGAGGGATAATCCAAGGCGTGAGACATATAGAAGATAGATTGCAAGGTATGTAATTATGATCATAATTAAGGCTTTAGGTATGTAACATGGCGGATCTTCTTAGAATAGATTTTCATGATAGATCAATGCATGCTAGGGCTTTTTATTGTATTGTGATGGATTTTATATGATAATCATAGGCCATAGATTCTGATTTTTAAATTCCCACGATAAATTTATGATGTTTATGCCCTAGAAAGGATTTCCCTTATATAAGATGGATTGATTAGAAATAGATTAATAGATGATGTATATGATGTAGATTTCAAGGTTAAAAATAATAGAAAACATAGTATGATAATCCCCATATAATAAAATACATATAGTAAGAATTTCGGACCTGTTCGGCGAAGCAAAAGAGGCGAAATGCGCCCAGAAATTTCCCGTCATGATAGTGACGGACATATCACGGGCCGTGAGGGCAGCAGGAGCAACGACACAGTAGGGCGGCACCCAGAAGTTCCATCACGGCCGTGACGAACACGTCACGGGCCGTGACAGTGGAAGTCACGGGCCGTGATGAGGGACGGTTAAATCGCCCAGGCATGACTGTGACGACTTCGTCACGGCCCGTGGTCAAGGAGAAGCTCCCGCGGTCACGGACATCACGAGCCGACCATGAAATGGACATTGTTGGGTCGCGGCCGTGACATATTTTTCACGGGCCATGACAGTATAAATCACCCAATCGGCCGTGATCACGGGCAGGACGGAGGCGGTCTTAGGCAAACTGACCCTGTGCGGTCACGGCCGTGACAAGTTTGTCACGAACCGTGACGATGTGAAAAAGCATGCGCATTTCGGTCACGGTCGTGACCAAGTTTTCACGGGCCGTGACAGACATATTACGGGTCGTGACCACTATTACCAGATTCAAATAAGGTCAAACTTTATGATGATGTGATTGTATTGATTGATTGAATATGAATTGATGAACGGTGTAGGTTTAGGTGTCTTTAAACGATAACATAGTTCAAGATAAGATTTAAAAGTTGAAATGATTGTGATTGAATTGATGCACGAAGAGGAAGTCCCCGACGGAATTGGAGAACAGACTTTAATCCTATAAGGGTTATTGGTGTTTTTTCAATTGTTATTGAGAACAGTCTTTAATCCTATAAGGGTTATCTGTGTTCTGAGTTATTGAATAAGGGCAAACTTTAATCCTATAAGGGTTATTGGTCTCCTTAGTCATTGTTAAAGAGAGTAGACTTTAATCACTTGAGGGTTATTGGTGCTCTCTCTGAGTTTAATTATTATTGGTGGGTCTCGGGTTGACTCATGGCCTAGTTAGTCATATTGGCCCCGGATGACTGGAATCTTCATGTACTAATAATTGAAAGTTGATTGATTGAAAGTAATTGATACAAAATGATCGATTGAAATGATTGATTGAAATGAAGAAAGACAAAAGAATAGAATGACATCGATAAATTGTTAATTGTGACAGAAAAGAGAAATTGTTTAATTATCCCGGATTATTGTTCTTTATTATGATCTTATTACATATTGGACGTCATTGCTTACAAGAGATTTTATCTCCCCTGCTGATTCTAATTTTGCAGGCAACACAAACTACTAGGTAGAGATGATGGTTGATGATGATGATGGAATCTGTGATGATCAACTTGCACATGGCATATGATCTTAGTTAATATGTCACTGGTCTAGTTTGGAGTCTTTTATGAATTAGCTAGAAAGGATATTAAACATTATCATTTAAAATTTTGTTATGGTCTATTGATGAATTTTAGTCTCCTATTGAAATTGATGTAACAAACTTATTAATATTTTCTATGTCAGAAATATTTAGTTTTGAAAATACGGTGTTTATATGATGTGGCCCTAGAGTTGACTAGTTAAATGGTCAAATCAAAAGTAATGATATTACATAAAGTCATGATTTTGTCATATGGCAAAGTCTAACTTTAGAGACGTTACAATATATATATACATGAAAATAAGAAGATGTAAACTTTTATAAGGGGAGTGTCAAAGAAAGATATATAATTAAAATTGAAATATGAAATAAACTTTTAAAATTGCTATTAGAGGTACCTTAATTGACATCACCATCCTAATGCTTTTCAACAACTGGAAATTGAAATATGCTTAAATTTTTAATTAAGCCTTCATTCGAGCATTCCCTTGTACATACATATATATAATAAGTCTATATATACATCACATACATATGTAGTTGCACCACCACTTATTGAGCAGAATACTTAGCTTTCTGATTATTTCACGATAGTAAAACTTGTATATATATATAGTACGATAAGCAGCACTGCTAGGAGCTGTTCAGCTGCATCCAAATATGTGATCTTCATGGTTTCCATCCGAACAGTGGAGTGACTGGTTCAGCGAATGAAGTGCTTCCAGTGCAAGTGCTGTCATCCATGAAAGGAGCAGGTGGGAAATTTCGCATGAAATCATAGCCTTGGCCGTGGTCATAGCCCATGCCCAGCAGGCCATCTGATAATGGCTGAAAGAGATCAGAGTACTTTGCAGTATTGACCGAGAGCTCCGGCATGATGAAGTCGAAGATCTCATCGTCTTGATCGGGAACCACCGCGACGGCTGCTTCTTCCTCCTCATCAGTTGATTCTGCCTTCTTTGCTCTAATGACCTGCATTCGTTCGGATCAAGCTTGAAGTTAGATAAAATTGTATACATGGTATGTATGAGGTATATATGTGTGTGTTCATTTTATTACGTAGCGATCATTTTTGTCATCCTTGTATAGTACGATGAAGTCTCCAGTCTCAAGTTCGTGGCTCGTGACATAGTCCCCTTAAGCAAAGCACAAAATATCAAATTAGTTAAGTGGATAAGAAAGTTCATGTAGAAATTTCCTTTTGGAGTTTTGGTTTTCTAAATTTCAGAAACGAAAGATGAGGAGCTTAATTACCAGTGTTTTCCAGGATGTACATCCTGCTCTTATTGTTGGGCCAATACCTGATCATGCAATGAAAAAATATATATGTTAATTAGGTTCAGAAATAACAGTAATTATCATAGGTAATTCTCATATCTTTTCAGGTATAAGAAGTTACTATCACTTATGCTCAGATGATAACAGCAGCTATAATTATTATCAGACTAAAGAAAGAAGAATAATACTAACGACCTTCTGCAATTATTAAGTAAATGCATGAGTTCAGATAAACATGACCTGTATTTGAATGTCCAGGCTTGGAAGCTGGTGTAATCATCCATGACCATAACAATGCCTTCCTTTGCTTTGAGGCTGGGAAGATTATCCTCAGATTCTTTCTGGGAATTAAGTGTAAATTGAAACCGTAAAAAAAAAACAGATTACTTGCAGAAAATATATGTTGAGAATTCAGAGATATAAAAATATTTTGATTCTTGTCATTGTAAAGTTTGACACCTTTGGCAGCACAATTCTTCCAAGATGACTGACATCACTTTTCCTGAGCTCTTTTTTCAGGAGGTACCTCAGTCCATCCAGAGTTCGCTACATAGAAACAAAAAAAAAATAATTATCTACATGATGTTATATAAGAAAGATATAAGAAAGGCACCCAATTTAGTTATCTTGACAATCTTACCTCAGGATCCTTTGTTGCAACATTCAAATCCTTCACATTGCCCTGCCATCAGTACATTCAGAATATTGTATTAGCCAAATTCCACTTTCTAACTATATCTGATTCTCAAAACCAAATTCAATCACAGTCAACAAAGGCATTTACCTTAAAACAATGTGGCTTATTGATTATGAAAGATGATAATATGCCAAGTATTGTGACACAAACATTATGAGGGTACTTTTATCTAGTTAATATGCTGGAAAGAACAGAAAGCAAAATAAAGCAAGAATAATTGGACAAAAAATTGATATGCATGTGAAAGTGAAATGGGTTTGATCAACGTACTAGGGTCAAAGTACAAAATTAAAATACATAGAAAAAGACATCAATGCTCATCATCAACATGATTCAATACACACTGTGCCAAGACATGCTTTGTACATATTCTCAGGATGTTGGAAAGTTGCCTTCTTTCTATGTAAAATCATTCAATTCATCACAAAGAGATTAAATTTGTCGGATTTGCGAAAGATGTCAAATATCAATAATAGTTTATATGACAATGTCGCGTTAAAAACTTTATAACGTCATTTACGGTACATTATCCAAACATGTCATTTTTTTATTTTGTAACGATCAAAATCATTCATTCCAAAACAAACAAATTAGTATTTTCCGACATGTCCAACGGTTAAAGATCGTTATTCATGCATTTAAAACTATAAACAACCAAAAGGGATAATTAATCAAAATAGCAAAGAAAATCTTTTGTGATATCCATTCAATTATCTGTAAATTATTATCGATTTATAGCATGAATACAGATTAATTTGACCAATTATATCTGCAAATTCAATATCCTAAAGATAACTTTAAGGGACATTTGAAACTTATGTTGTCATAAACAATTAGATTATAGATTATCCAGTTAATGTATCTAGACCCATGGATTGATATAGTCTTTATTTACTCCTCACAAACAATAAAAGGAAAGAAAAGTTCTCGATATATAAGGGACAAATATGTTCATATGCATGTACTGTGATCAAACAAGAATCTTGATATGAACCATGTTTTCTTGTAAATAAATTTTCTCCAAATTTCACAAATATGCATAGCATGTGAAATATTCTCCTATATCTATCCTTCAAAATTCACATACACATGCATCCATGGTATCAAATATTAAAAGCAGTAGAAAAAAGGCATCCATGGAATTAGATTATTTTTTTTTCTGAAAAACCTAGTTTTTGTAGTAAAAAAGTTGATATTTTCCATTAGTAACACATCAATCTACCTATAAAATAATTATTACTAAATCAGTTCCTCTATATGTGTAACATCAGTTAATTAATTAGACCATGATGTGTCGAGACCTTTGAGGTTAATTGATTTTATAAGGCCAAATTAATCGATAAGGATGATTATTTATATTATATATATATAGCTTATATACAGATCAAGACACTAATCCAAATAGAATTTTTCTCTTGAATGATAAATGAATAGCTATACATGCTACAACCACAATTAAATTTCTCAAACTTGATTTCCTGAATCAAGATTGAATTCCGCAAAAAAAAAGGAGGAAAAAAATGCAGAAATTAATACTATATTTAAAACTATATGTAGCTACTATTTGTATGACCATGAGGGAAAATATGTGCATCAATATTTACTTATTTATTTCAGCTGCTGAAAACATGATATAGGATTAAAAAAATAATTGTAATTAAATATATGAAAGTTGTTATAGATTCTAGACCTGTCGATCAAAATCAAAATCGATCTACAATCATATAATTAAAATCAATTTAACATATATATGTAGGTAGAGAGAGAGAGAGAGAGAGAGAGAGAGAGAGAGCAAAATAACACAAAAAAGAATCAGAATAAAATTAGAAGAGGAGACCGAAAGAAGAATCGACATGAACAAAGTAAAAGTGAACAATTTGCAGAAGAAAAAATAATTCGGACAGCAGATGGAAAGGACCGGAAGAATGGACGGCTGAGATCGATCGGCCTCGCCTCATCCAAGGGCCGTGAAGCCCCCATGCGCGAGATCGAGGCCCATCGCCTCCTACGTAAAAAACATTAAACAAGTCCGAACTCGCAGGAAATATATAAATTGTTTACATATCGCACCGTCGTCGACGTAAAAGAGATGGAGCGAAGGGTGCAATGGCTTACAGAGCGGGGATCAGCGCCGCCGGACGGCGCGGCGGCCGGCTGGCGGGAGACGCTCTTGCTGCGCTTCTTGATAGCCATCTTCCTGCGGCGGGGGGCGCGACGCGCGGCCGCGGCGGCTGCGTCCAGTAGCTTGCTCATCCCGCCGGCCATGGCTAAGGAGGGAGGTGTGCAGTGTGCACTACTTGTAGGCTTTGTAAGAGGAGGAAGTGAGAGCGGTATAAATAGAGGAGGAGAAGAGAGAAGAGGAGAGAGGGTGAGGAGTAGGGGAACAGGAAGTGCGTGGTGCATTCATGTGTGTGTATTGGGGATGGGTGGAAATAAATGGATCATTAGAAGGAGAAGATGGAGAGAGAGAGAGAGAGAGGAGAGAGAGAGAGAGAGAGAGAGAGAGAGGGGGATTTTTCTGAGCGACGCTGTACAAGTGTTCAAAAAGGCCTATGGCTTCACTGCACTCGGAATCAATGGCTTCTTTCTCTCTCTAACACATACACTCTCTCTCATACACCACTGACACTCTATCTCTTCTGCTGCTGCTTTTACAATTCCGTTTCGAATTGCTGTCTTGGGGCCTTTGCACTCGTTGCTGGAAAGGCAGAGGGATGAAGGCTGGATTCTGCCTACTGTTTTGGACGAGTCCGGGTTTCATGGTCGGAAGCCTCGTCCTGGAATGACTCTTTTGGCCTCCGGCGGTTTGAGTTCAGGATTAGGACTTAGGAGAGAAAAAAAGTTGTCAACTTTTTGCTTTTTGCCTTTTTTTTTATATACCTTGATCCGAAGCAAATGATTAGAAAAAGAGGAGAGAGACACAAACATATATAGTTGGATTTGCTGCAGATCTAGCGACAGTGAAGACTAAAATCCAGTGACAATATAATATCTAACTAGGACATGATTGCAATAGTGGTTTTATAATCGTAAAATCGCACGATTTCAAGACTCTAGACCATAAAATCGAGTGAATTCGATATAAATTCGGATTGTGCAGTAAACTCGGTAGACTCATAAGTGAACTCGATAGACTCGGATGAAATCGAATGGACTCGCAAGTAGACTCACAGATTGTAGAACTGAATTATTTAATTATAATTTAAAGATACGTAAATATGTATAAAAAATAAAACAAATATATATTTTAAGATTTGATCAAAACTTTCCAAGCCTCTCATAATTTTTTTTATCTATTTTCACGCTAGGATTTGATAATTAGCGATCGACAACTCGAGCATTTGGGGGCATGTGTACCCGAATTATAAAAGTTGGGAGGCTTGAAAATGATGAACCATTATTTATTTTATATACATGTAAGTAAAAATATGAAGTATGAGATTTTATAATATTAAAATGATAAATGAACTATATTTATAATTTAGTCTTTATTGTATAATATATTTTTATATATTTATAGTCCTTGTACATAAACTCTACAAGTTTAAGTCTCGAGTTTATCGGACGGACGTAAAATGAGTCTCGGCGGACTCTCGAGTTGCAACATCGAAGAGGACGTTAATTGTACGTACCTTCATCCAACTATATCTAGTACTAAATTTGGATCATGAAATCTAATGGACTCCAATTTAAAGTAATTTAACAAAACATTTTTTTTTCCTGTCATTGCTGTCAAGAGAATAGAACATGGAATGTACTTGTTTATTTTTCCTGTTGTTCTTATGTGCACCATTAACCAACTCGTCGCTGCACCAATCCCGGCCGGCAGCTGCCCCGGCGAACCACTACAGACAACCAGAAGAAGCAACGTAAACTGCACTCACAGCTGGGTGATCACACTATTTATCAGTCTACTCTATCTATCTGCAGCAGCAGAAAAGACGGAGGCAGGGGGACGGTCGCGACGGAGCGTCCATGCGCATGCATTGGCCGAGAGCCACGTCCTTTTGCCTTTCTGTTTCGCCAGGTGCTTGCTTTCTCTAGTTTTCTGCTGCTGTCTGCCTGCCTGCCTTAAGGAAGAAGACGCTGAACTGAATCCACCATTTCTGCCTCCCCAGAGGGGTCAATGGTTTTGTGTGTGCTTGGTTTGGTATATTGCCACACCTCCCTTTGGCTCACGCCATCCCTCCAGTGGCTTATTTAGATTAATGACCATAAAGAGAGAAAAAAAAAAAAACAGGCAACAATTTAAGAACTAAATGCATTGCGTTTTTGTCATGCTTCTCACTGTATGTACTGAAAGCCTAGACAAAAATGTTACTTGTGTTTATAATTAGTTGTTGTTGTAGTAACTATTATAATTGCAGTAAAATCTTTCATGGGACAATGTACATTATCTGAGTTGATATAAAGGTAGTTGCACATCCCTACAACTCTTAGATTGAAGGTTAGTTGATTAAGAGCCTGTTTGGCTAAGCTTATAAGTAGGTTAAAATTACTTATAAGTAAATTTTAGAAAATTTACATGTTTGGTAATTAAAAAAATATACTTATAAGTTGTTAGGTAATTATTTTTAAAATAAGTATCAACACTTAAAATGCGTATCAGCATTAGTATTTATCAGGTATTTTTTATCAGCTAAGCCAAACAAGCCCTAAGAACCTGTTTGGCTAAGCTTATAAGTAAGTTAAAATTACTTATAAGTAAATTTTAAAAAATTTTCATATTTGATAATTAAAAAAATACACTTATAAGTAGTAACTACTTATAAGTTGAAAAAAAAATAAGTTGGGTCCCCCTGCTTATTTTTAAAGTTGTTGACTTATTAGTTTAAACCAACTATATTATTCTTTTATCCATATTTTTTTAATATTATTATCATATAATTTTAAGAATATATTAATCAATATTTATTTTAACAAATATTACAACTGCTTATTGTTATTATCAACACTTTTATCCAAACATATAACTACTTATATTTTAAAATAAGTATTAACACTTAAAATGTTTATCGCTTATCAGGTGTTTTTTATCAGCTAAGCCAAACAAACCCTAAGCCATCAGAGTAAATCTTACAAGTGGTGCTTTAGGATTTATGTCTTGTACTAGAGGCTTGAATTTCCATTGTAACACAAAAGAAATTCTTATATGCATGTACAGACTTCAACAACTATTATCAAACATCTTATTCTGGGAACAACAAGGTAGACATTGTAGTCATTGTTTTTTTTTTCTGCACTAAACATTCGAAAACCTGTCTTGCAAGCCAGTAGCTTACTTTGCAGATGGACTTGTATAAACATATTACACCTTTCTACCACTTGTAAATGAAGAAACGAAATGTGTCATTGATGATAACAATAGCTAATCTACATACATATAATTAGGCTTTAATTGAAATCTGTTGGAACTTGTTTGAGCCACTCCTGACTTGCTGGCGTGTCGCGGTTTCTGCGATTGCCCATACATGTCAGAAGCTAAAGAATGCCTGCATAACTCGGCTGTGTACAGTTGCTTGATGCTAGAAACCTTGATTCTACTACTTGGTGACTTGGTGTATACATGTGCTGAAGATATGATCTTATTTCCTCTTAATAGGATCCATTTCCTTTGTTTTGACAGCAATACTATCCGCAGCCGGCTTCAACAGCAACTCTCTTCATCGTTCCGGGGCATGGGTCTCCTCCAAAAACCTCAGGACTCACAGTTACTGAGCACCGTTCTTGACCAATACATCTCTGAGAAATCCTCAAAATCTTTAGGCCATATTGAAGGAAAAAAAATGATAACTTAACAGGAAGAATAACATATGAAAGTATACAAAGAGGGAACCTTACCTTCTCAAAAGCATCATATGATTTGTGAGCATGACATTGGCCTTCGGAGAAACTTCCACAGACTCCTTCTGGAGTTCCAAAGCTAGCAAATTTTATCTCTGTAATGTTATGACCCGGTTCACAAAATAGACGAACTCTTGGCTTCCCATAGTCTTTGGTGTGCCAATTACTCATTGATGGCTGCCACTCGGAGACATCCGCACATATGCTTGGTACACTTCTCTTAACCATAGTTATGTTAGCCGGATCGCCACCCCACTCTTCAAACACAACCAAGAGGTTGCCGGTCGGGTTCAGCCATGATCGGGGGATATGATACCTGAGGTTAAACATAAGGAGACAGGATTAAAATAGGAAAAACATGGGTGTCCAACCATTATTAGTCAAAGAAGCCTGCTTACCATTTCTGAGATGACTCCCCACAGTTGGTCTGACACTTCTTCTCATCGTATGTTCCACGGTAATCGCAAGCACTACAAGTACCAGATGCTTTATATCCAGGCCAATAACGACCAATGCTTTGGCTATTGACCCACACTTGTCCTTTTCCCATGCTGCTCATATCCAAAGCTAATGGTTCATTTCCATCCGGAGCATTAAAGAATGCCTGATGAAGCAATTAACACAACATTATATGAAATAGTGATATAAATAGAAGCATGCACATGAGTATCTTAGAGGAAGAGTTAATACTTGCCTTATACCATGTCAGGGGCTGCATCTGAGGTGCATCACCCCACTCAACAGAGGAGCTTCCACTTACTGTGTGTAGTTTTAGACCTTCGCCTTTTAATCCTATCTGTAATGCAACATCAAAATTATCATGAAGCACTTCTTTCGATTACCGCATAAAATCATAAGACACTAACCTGGTAGGTCCATTTTTGCCATGTAAGGTCTCTTCTTCCTTCATTAAGACCATTTAGTGTCACCGGACCGAGTACACCAGCATTCCATGTTTCAAAATGTTCTCCTACATTCTAAGATACATGAAAAATGCAAAAAAAGTTATTCAACAAGTAACATGGTTAAATCATTAAGGCAGTATGATACAGTATAAAATGAACTTACTGGAAGTCCAACAGATACACTGAGGATGGAAATAGTGTTACTGCCAGCCCACAATTTCACATTTCCAGTATATGTCAATTTCGGATTCTCCAGACTACCATATACAGTGCCTGATAAACAATAATGTCAACACTATAATTGATTCAAAAGAAACTTGATACAGTAGAGTTTTTCTATATATATATACTGTCTTGGTTTTGCACATATTGTTACAGAAGGAGCAACAAACCTGCAAGTTCCCCATTTAAGAAAACATGCAAAGAATGACCAGCTGACATCACAGTGAGGACAGGATAGCTTCCATTTAGTAAAAATTGTTCATCCTCGCTGATGTAGACCCTGGAAAATGAAGTTGGGATAGGAAGGACTTGTGAGTTCAATTTCAAAAGTAATAAAGAAAAAGACTCGGCAATAGATAAGCTGCTTACTCTGTCTTGTACCAAAGATAGTCTGTGTTGTCTCTTGTAACATTTATCTGTTCCAACAACCCATCTGTCGCGAATGATTCATCATCATAGGAGTTTGTCTCTTCATTATATGACACCCAAGAAAAACCTCCGACCAAATCCATTTTAATTTCAGAGGTCTGAACTCCAACCTGTATTTAATCATGCTTAACAGTTATAAGACAGGGTTGATACAGATAATGAGTGCAATGGCTTAGCCAACAAACATAGTTTTGAAAGTGATCAACATAACAACAGGAGATGGACAAAAAATTTGAGAAAAGTATTGGGTCAATTTGGAATTTAATCAAATATGATAAATATATAAGACAGAAGCTTAACTTGGACAAATGCATCAACATTGTAACATCCAATACTCACCCTTGCGGTATTGTAAACTGTTGTTTTGCAGTCAGGAAGAATGCTTATCGACCAAGGAGGAAGATCATAATGCATTCCATTGAAAGCTACTTTAGCATAGGATTTTGCATTATAGTTGGCAAGGAATGCAGCACAGTTCCCAGAGTTCGATCCAAAAACATGTGACTGAAAATAAAAATGATACGGGTTACTTTCCCCTTCAAGTACCATTTGTAGTGCAAGAATACGAGCTTAAAAAAATTCAGCAACCTCTTGAGAGTTTCCAAGTGATGCCACTACAGGATCACCAGAAATCAAAGCTGATTCACAAAGCTTGATGGCTTTATGTAGGTCTTTTAGGTGGCCCCATTTTGGTTGTCTTAATAGACCTGAGCAGAAAAAAAGATTTTTGTTGAAGTCCAACAATATTGACTTCAAATGAATAACAGTTATAAACAGAAATCTAAAAGAAGATCCAATTTATCAACACAAAAATACAGAAAAATGAAATAAATAAAAAGTTGCAGCAATATTTGCCTTCTTGTTATGCATTTAAGATATACAGGATGCTGATGTACTTAAACAAGATTTAGTTTGATCACAATTCTGAAAACTGTCATCTGCTTATTAGTAATTAAAATATGTCAGGATTCAGGAAATTATGCTACAAAATTTCATAACTCTCGTTAAATGTGTTTTAAAGCGGTCAGGAAAGATTTGTTTCAATAAGTAGGAGTAAGACTAGAGCAAGAAATTTCATGTCAGGTTAACTTCATAAAACATAGGATTCATCGGTGGACGAGAAAGGAGCACATACCATACTCATCAATTGGAGCATCATAGTCATAGCTCGTAGCAATAAATGGGCCACCAGCGGTCCTCCCAAAATTTGTTCCTCCATGGTACTGAGTACAAAAAGACTGTATGAAAACTTAGTTGACATTATAAACTCAGAAAGTTATTGAGATCTGACAAGCCCACCATGTAGTAGTTTATAAAAGATCCACCCTTCTGTACAAACTTTGCAACAGCAAAGGCTAGGTCCTCAACCGGCCGATGAGGAACTGGACCCCCAAATCCAGTAAACCTGCATTTTAGGAAGCACGATAAAGAAGTGAATTAACCTGTAACACTGAAGTAAAGTTCGAAGAGGACTAACGTGTTCCAATGTTCTACAAGAAATAATGCATATGAAATGAGAAACAATTACCAGGCCGTCCAAGCTTCAGTCCACATGATGGGTTTGTATGGCTTATTTGGAGAAAAGTAGTCGCAGTAGAATCCGTTGCAGGTGTTGATCTATTTGAAAAATTTTCAACAGCAAAAGATAAAATCAACAGATTAATAGCCCCCACATGGAATCTTGATTGTCAACAAATGGAACCGTATAACACTGGCACAATTTTAAGAGTGTTCCATATTTGCAATTTATCCACTTAAAAGCATAGGGGGATAAAAGTTTTATGTTAAGGAAAAAAATGTGGATAGTTGCACTGTGCAAATGAGTAGATTTCAGTCAAGCAAATGTCAAATAAACTAAGATTAAGCCATATGCAATAGGTGGTCTCAGTGAGAATACAAACATAAGATGCAAACATATCATGAAAAGAAACAATAAGCTGCAAGCATAGAAACAAATGATAGTCCAAAGAGGAATCAAAATGGAAGTAAAAGGGGTCTGGACATACAACTGGATCAGGAGCATCATCTTGCTTGCACATGACCCATGGGACTCCGGTGCTGAGACCAATTGCCATGTTAGCAGCCCATGCGGCATAAGCTTTTGCGGGTTCTCCTTGGTCATACTCTAATGGTCCAAATTCGTTCTCAATCTGCACCATTGTGGAAGAAAAAAAACATTAGCAGCATTTATTATCTGCATTCTCCTCACAACACACGACACCATGAACTCGGGCATGCCTGAGATAGGATTATAGGGCCACCTTGCCACTCGAAAAGCCCTTCTGCCTTCATCATGTTAACAATCTTCAACGTAAAGTTCGCCATTGCTGCCTACTCAGAAATTAATCAAATTATTCAAGAACCAGCGACATTGAAGGGACTTGCAGTCGTCATTTGGAGGGGTACCAACCTTGAAAGGCTCATTGTCTGTTCTGAAAGCTACGCCAGGAACATATTTGAGCCAGACCGGGAATCCCCTGCCAAGTAAAACAACAAACACCACACAAACATACTTATTCCAAAATCTGCTATCTTTCTTCCTAGAAGTAAAAATAATTGCCTCCAAAGATCGAATCTTTTACCCGAAATTCCACTCAGCACAGACGTATGGCCCAATGCGGAGATGAACATAAAGGCCGGCCTGCTGAACTATCTTGACGAAGCGAACCAAATCATACCTCCCGTCAAAATTATACTGCAAAACATTTCATAATAATAATAAAAAAGAAGAGAACGCCTCAAAATTTTTAAGAGCAAAACTGAACGGAATTGTCATTGGTGCAGAAAAAAGATTGGAAATTTTCTCATAGCATACCTCACCAGGAGAAGGCTCGTGCCCGTTCCAGAACACATATGTCTGTATGACATCCAAGCCACCGTCTTTCGCCTTCTGAACGAGATCCGGCCACATCTGAAAGCAAAGCCAACAGTCCAAACCCAGAGATCAAGAAAAGAACCAAGAGGTAGAAGAACGAGCTCACAATTTGCCCAATGACAGAGTCATCGACTCAAAAAGAAGCCACATTTTGTTGGGGGAAAGAGTAAAGTTTGAGGCACAGGCGGCGACCTCGGGGACGCTTCTGGGGTAGTGAATGGAGCCTGAGATGAGGATCTTCCGCTGCCCATTGATAATGATGGCCTTGCGGTCGTAGGCGACGGCAGCGGAGACCGCCGGCGAGAACACCGCGACCGCCGCGGCCGTCAGTAGCAGCAGCACCTTCAATGTGCCGCCGCCGGCGGGCGACAGCGGCCTGGAGGCCATGAAAGCTGGGACCTTTATTTGTTCTTCAGCTCTCCGGTACCAAAAAATGGAATCTTTGTTAACTTACGCAAAGAATGGTAGCACAGAAAGAAAGAGAGACTGGTAGAGTGTGAGAACAGCTGGTTGGTTTGTTTTTGGCCGCCTCTTTTCCTCCCTCCTTCGCCTTTTTTTGTCCTCTCTCTCTCTCTCTCTCTCTCTCTTCTCTCTCTCTCAGAGAGGAATATTGGGCTATTGGTGCAGGCAGTGGCAGTCTCACTGTAGAAAGAAAACACTGGGGAACTAAGGTTTGCTTTGCTATTTTTTGTCTATCTATTTATATATCATGGACAGCAATAAAGTAGAGTTGATGACATTTTTTAATTAATTAAAGTTTATATAACCGAATCAAAGTAGGTTGGCACATATGGTTAACGGATTTGTGTCCTGGGTTGAGGGACAAGAGAGTTAGTAGCCTCGAGTTCGAGCTCCAGAGTCGACACTTTGGCCAGAATTTGCCTTCGCCGCCACCCGTCCGAATACCGGATTAGTCAAGTGCTAGTAGCCATGAATTACCGGTGGGTCTCATACCGTGACCGAAAAAAAAAGTTTATATAACCTAATGATTTCTATATTAATTAATTAAGAATTTATATTCTTTAGTGAAAAGAACAGTTCATGAAATTATGTGGAGAGACAATTTTTTAGTGAAAGAATAGACATAGATTGGTAAGTAAAAGATATGTATAGAAACACCCTTTACAATTTTATAACATATTAATGGTGGGGTAAGTTATTGCACATATAAATTAGGCGTGCTTAACATAAATATATATCTATTATGACATTATGAGTTATATACAGATGAAGCTTAAGGCAAGATAAAGTTATCTTGTAATTGATTTATTTGCATAAATAAAAAAATTGAATTATACACTTACCCCGAAAATTTGAATTATACAAAATTTAATGTATTTATAAATAATATCTTCATTTTTAAATTTTGATAATATGTCATTGAGGTCCTCAATGATATTAGATCACAACTCAAAATTTTCATTGCTTTGATAGAGTATTAGTTTCAAAATACAACAGCAAATATTATGTGGAAGTAAATAATTTTCTGAAGGATGTAATTTATCGCTTCTCCAAGTCTTATAGTCATATAAATATGTAGTATCTGGATAAGGAGATCATGCAACAACAAACAGACACCAAAAGAAACATCAGTGAAATCAAAATATCAGCTCTAAAGTTATTGTTGATAATGCCTTGAATTTTAACCCAGTGATCAACTCTACATATACCCCCCAGTGCATCACAGTCACTCGAATAATTGGAACGGCGAAGCCGCCCGTCCCCTACGGGGGTCTCGCTGCCCAGTCAGCGAGCCTGGGTCTAGGGGGATCCCCTGCGGAGGCTCGGGGGCGGAGCCTCCGAAACTTAGATAACTCTAGGGTTTCAGTTTCCTATTTTGTATTGCGAGTCCCTATATAAACTCCCTCGTGTTTGGATTATTCTATATCTTGTAATCATCTATTATTTCTCCATCAAAGAAACTCTCAGTCGTCGTCCGAAGACGTAGCTCGGTTAAAGGTGAACCTCGTAAATCTCGTATTTTCTTCTATGTGTACTTTTGTATCTCTCGTCTCATATCCGCGACAGTTATTACTTACAACTCATAAACTGATGAAATCTCTAATTCTTTTCCGACCTTTTTTGTTTGGATATCATGGATAAAGATCAGCATTTAGAACAAAGGCATGCTATTGGTGAATCAGAGATATATGGGCGTGTCCTAGGAGCCTGTCAGGAGCTCTGAACAGTACATGTATTGTTATATATCTTGTGACGACAAATAAATAACATTGCAGAGCTCTGAAGTCCGTACAGTTAATGCGCCCAGCTCCCACCATGGCGTTTGAAGACGCAGCAAGCTTTTGATCACACGCCAATCAACCTCTGGAAATTGCCTGCATGAGTGCTCAAAGTTTTTGACATCAATACATATCAGAATTCAGAAACCTCGATCAGTGTTCTCCTCTGTTTCTGATTCTGATCACATTATTTTTCCTTTGCTTATACGCGGGGGAACACTGACAAAAAGCTCTGAACAGCGGCCGTTGCCGACTACATTGGCCTCTCAAGCACAAGCATCAAATTTATAACCTTTCACATTTGCAAAATTGGAAAAGATAACATACTTTTACTTGTCTGATCAAAGTATAATGTATAGCAAACTAAGTTTGGTTAGCGTACCAAATTAGCAAGGGTGTATTTCGGGTTGAGAGACGGGAAGCTAATAGCTCCGAGTTCGAATTCCGAAGTCATCAAATTTGACCAGAGGAGACACCATTTCTGCTCTCTGCCCTCACTCTGAATTAGTCGGGTGCTAGTAGCCCTAACCACTGGAGACCCCGCGGAAGTACCCAAAGAAGAAAGTATAATAGTATATCTTTGTAGGACTCCCACAGTTTCTCTCCTTTCTTTACATGACAACACACCTAGAAACCATTTATCCTCGAGCTCCCACAAAATATCATGCCTATTATCAAGAAATAACGAAGAATATAAAAAGAAATTAACAAACACACATAAAAATACGCATTTATTATGTAGTTTAAAATGAATATCTTCAGTTCACGATCATAGTAAAAAGTTTCATTATGTTATGTTCAAAATTATCAAAATGTATAATCGTTCCAAAAATAATATATATATGATGGAGCTAGGGTCACCGTCCACATAATAGAAAAAAGAGAAAATACATATATACCTTTAAAAAAATTTGGATCTGCACCAGTAAAAATTGGATAATCAGTCTCCATCTGCTATTTTCAACGGCTATTGTGCCTACCATTCCAACTCGGTCATGCATCATGAGTTCACTGAAAAAGGAGATGAAGAATGCATCTTGCAGGCACAACAGATGTTCCTAGCATGCTTGCATGGTACCTTGCCATAGGAGAAATATAGCTTGATGCTTGATGCTGTGGGTCCACTGTTTTTTTTGTAACTACGAGTTCTTACAGGTTACAATTGCTTCGTTGTGGCGGTTAAACGTGGAGGAGTACCCAAAGTTATAAATTGCATACGATCAGAAATATTGGGCAAGTAGTGAAGCATCATTACAACCTGAGTGGACTGCTCTGAATTCTGGTCCCTGTTCTAGGCATGCATGCATGTTTTTTTTTCCTTTGTCCTGTGTGAATTTTCATATTCAGAAATTTGACAGTCTAAACACACTCAGTTTCAAGATTTCATGCTGTCACATATCTTTACCAGAATTCAGAATTACTTCACCATCATTCCCTCAAGTTTATCGATGAGAGGGATGTCCTAACTACTAGTCCCCCCTCTTCACTGAACCTTTGTCACTTACCTAAACCTGTGATCATTGCTAGCTCATCAACTTGCTAAAGACAGAGCCCAGAGATATGCAGAAGATCGAACACATGCATGATCTCTGCATTCCTCGGCCAAAATTTCTGAAACTTTTTGACACATGCACTTTGTTCAAGACAGAAACTGAGAATATGAATATTGTTTTGTAAGACCCAGTAGCAGCTCATTCAATTATTATCTGATCAAGGCAAAAGCAAAGCAAAGATATATGTATATCACTTGGGATTGAAGACAATATGATTCATCTCAACAACCTCTTTCTTCCCTTAACTAGTGCATTCATGGATGATCATTCCCTTGCTACTAGCTACTAGTATTAATTCTTCTTTGAGTAAAACGGAAGGAAAACGTTTATGTTCTCCTTCTCATATATATATTTTTTTAAGAAATAAGTAAGAACATCTATCGATGTAAATGTCAGCATTGTCTATAATAAAAAAAAACTCAGGAGCTCATGAAATGGAGTTACATCAAACAAAGTATTAGAAATGACAACTCTGCTTGCATTTACTAGTAAGTCTTCTGCACTATTAATTTCCCTAAAGATGTGCCTTACTTCAAAAAAACTCAAAATATGAGATAGCATCTCATATATAGATCACTATATTCCTAATGTGTCAAGGACATTAACAATAATAAGTTTAATACTAGACGACGACGACAACAACATACCGCTTCCAAAATAAAGCATTATCCTAATGTGTCAAAATATGGCTGCTGCCACTTCTCTGCCCGAGACGCATACCGTTTTCGCACCTCACTCTGGCGATCATGTGCTGCCCTTCCTTGACGTTGGAACCGATGTTGAGCTCCACCCGCCTCCTGTACAGTGTGATCTCAGCCCTCCACGTGTACGATCAGTGGATTCCTCACCACGTGTACGACTGGAGAACTCTCCTCTGCCGCCAGTCCACGCATTACGACACTCCCCCTTAACCCTTCTCCAGAAAAAACCTTCCATTTCAGAGCAGAGCTCTCACACCCAGATATGAAGGCTTTTCCCCCTCTTAGTTCACCCCCTATAGAGATGGTTACACGGCCGCGTCGAAGCGCGTCCTCAGTTGACCATAAACTCATGGTGGCACAAATCTTAGAAGGTATCACAGCCCCGCCACGCGAGCTCAACCTCTCGTCGGATGACTCAGAAACAGAAGAAGTAGATGAAGACCTCATCCCTGAAGCAACAACTTTAATGAAGCGCCACAGAAAGGCCGCGGAACGCTTCTCACCGCCACCACCGATCTTGAAGACAAAAAAGAAATCGCAAAAGGGTAAAAAAGGTAAGTCTCCCCTATCAGAAACCAACACTGATAATCCTTCTCTATCCTTGCAGGCTACGGTTGCATTGGGTTCCCCTCCTCGCCAAACCCCCATATGAAGATCATTGCTTGGAACTGCCGCGGGGCGCTCTGCAGTAAGGTTCGGGACAGGCTATCAAACATCATCAAACAGCATCACCCAGACATTCTCATCCTGCTAGAATCTCACTCAAGTGATGCAAACTCTCATCAAGTTATCCGACGATTAGGAAGCAACGAGACTGGTCATTACCATGCAGGTACAGGCACAGCAGGTGGCGTCATCATTGCCTGGCGCCTCCCAAATATTACGGTCACTCCTATTATTACTTTCCTCAATTCACTCATGTAGCGGTTTCTTTAGAAAACTTCTCCTTCCTATTGACTGTGATATATGCTAGCACCATGCCTGCTCTTAGGAATGTACTGTGGAACTCTCTTTCTGCTTATCGTTTAGATGATATTCCATGGTTAGTTCTAGGAGGCATGAATTGCCTTTTGTACCCTGAGGACAAAAAAGGGGGCTCCCCTTTCAGACTTACCAAATCAATACGCATGTTCAGGAACCTTCTCCAACTTCAAGGCCTTTTCGATATTCCTTTAACAGGTGCTAAATACACTTGGTGCAACAATAGTTCTCAATTTGCTAGGATTCATAGTAGACTAGATAGAGCTCTAGTAAATCAACACTGGCTCCTAACTTTTCCCAGTCTATCCCTCACCACTCTTATCAAAGGGACCTCTGATCATGCCCCCATTGTTCTTAATACAAAACAATCAAGGATTCCTACTAGTGTTTTTAGATATGAGCATTTTTGGTTCGCGCATCAGGAGCCTAGGAACATAGTAAACCAAATCTGGACATATAGACACCCTAGACAGTCAGTCCAAACATCTTTAAATGCAATCAAAACTAAGACATTATGGTGGAACAAACAGATCCTAGGAAACTTGGAGGCTATAAGCCAATATGTTAAAGCCCAAATTCAGCAATTAGAACTCAAAGATGAGATACATGGATTAACTCAACCAGATATTATTAAACTGAAAACATTACACAATCAACTAGCTGCTTACCTTAGACAAATAAGTATTAAGTGGTGGAGTAAGTCTAGGATAAATTGGTTGAAAGATGGGGACAAGAACACTAAGTTTTTTCACTTAACGACCATGATCAGAAGTAGAAATAATCATATCTCTCGCATTAAGGATGCAAATGAGCAGATCACTGCAGATGAACATCAAATCAAGAGTTCCTTTGTTAATCACTATAACTCTCTATGGAGCCCTGAATCCCTCCCTCATATACCTCTCTCATCTTGGCCATCACTGCCGACCTTAAATGAATCATGGCATTCATCCCTCACCTCACCTATTACTCCCCAGGAGATTAAGGATAGCCTTTGGAGTATGCCTTTAGGTAAAGCCCCTGGTCCGGATGGTTTCACAGCTGAATTCTATCGTAATTACTGGGATATAATAGATGTAGATATCACAAGAGAAATCCTTGACTTTTTTTCTCACGAGTGCTCTACCCCAGGGGGCTCAAAACACCTCTATTACCTTTATTCCAAAGGTTGCAAATCCAATCAAAGTATCAGATTATAGACCCATCTCACTATGTAACATCTCCTATAGAATCATAGTCAAACTTCTAGCAAACAGACTTAAGCCCACCCTACCAAGCCTAATTGATGCTAGTCAAACTGCCTTTATATCTTAGAGATCCAACCAAGCCAATATTTTTTTAGCCCAAGAAGTGGCCCACTCCTTAACTAGGGGAAGAATTAAATTCCTTATGCTAAAAATTGATATGGAAAAAGTTTTTGATAAAATCTCATGGGATGCTATTATAAATATCTTAACAATTATGAAATTCCCACCTATTTTCATTGAATGGATTAATTTGTGCATCAAATCTCCCACCTTTACCTGCTATATTAATGGGGCCTACTCATCTGAATTCAAAAACCATAAAGGTATTAGACAAGGTGACCCATTGTCCCCTTACCTCTTCATCCTTGTGTCACAGGTCTTCTCCTCTCTTCTAAACTAGGAGGTCTCTGCAGGAAACATAACTCCTTTCACTTCCAATACTTTAACCTTAGCCACTTGTTCTATGCTGATGACCTACTTGTATGTATGGCAGCTACTAAGCTTAACTGTAAACGTCTCATGGATCTTTTCAAATTATACAAATCTTTAACAAATCAAACAATTAACTACTCAAAATCTGCAATATTTTTCCCTCCCAAGTTCAGTAGTAGAAGGCAACATATCATCAAATCTATTCTGGGCATAAACTCTGGATCTTTCCTTTTCCAATATCTAGGTGTCCCTATCTCATATAAGCTGGTGACAAACAAACAACTTAACTCTGTTATAGATAAAGCACATAGGATGCTTGCAGGCTGGAAAATGAAATCACTCACTCCTGCTAGTCGAACTACACTAATCAAATCTACCCTAAACTCTTTACCCACATACACCCTAGCTTCCGTACATGTATCAGCTGGACTCATAGAATCACTTGAAAGACTATCCAGAAGGTTTCTTTGGTCCCCCACAGGTGAAAAAATGGGGGCTCACTTGATAAATTGGCACACAGTTCAACTGCCCCACCACCTCGGAGGTCTAGGTATTAAGCAACTACAAAATGTTAGGGCCTCCCTCTTGGCCAAACGCATACTTTCCATTCTCAATCAAGATAACACCCTGGGCACTAGGCTAATACTAAGTAAATATCCTAAGCTCCACCCATGGGCCTTACCTCTATCAAGTGATTACTGTAAATACTCATCTAGTTGGCGTCTTATTTTGCAGGTGCTGGACAGAATTAAGCTAGGCTTCATTAAAATAATTGGAAATGGGCTCAGCACAAATGCTTTCACTGACCCTTGGATCTTCTCCACCCCTTTGTGTTTCATGCCTACTTATATAAATGTTAATTGTTGCACCTTATATATGTCGGTTGCTCATTTTATTCATGACTCATCCTGGAACTTATCTATGCTTCAGGAATGCTTTGCGCCTTATTTAATTGCTAAAATATGTATGATTTCCCTGCCTGCTAATCCCTATGAGAATAATTGGATATGGGAGCCTAACCTTCATGGGGAAGCAACAACTAAATCTATTTATGAGTTTTTAAGTAGGCCCCTTGTCACCCCAAGATTTGCAGGACGGCCAGTTTGGAAAGCTCTATGGAAGGTTCAGGTCCCCCCTAACTCCACCACTTCCTCTGGAAACTCTCGCATCTGCGGTTACCCACAAACGACATGCTCATGTGTTTTGATCCTTCTATTAACCCCAGCTGCTCATTGTGTGGTGGTCCTATCGAATCTAATTGTCATTTATTTTTTGAGTGCTCCTTTTCACTACAAATCTGGCATATTTTCCAGTCTGAAACCAGTTTGCACTTTCGATACATGCCATCTTGGAGCAATGGAGATTGGGTCCTACAGGGTAGCATGTTACTCCCCTCTTCTCGCACTTTCTTTCTATCTCTCTTTGCATTCTGCTTATGGGGAATCTGGAAACTTCGAAATGACATCCATTTCGACTCCAAACCGGCAACCGCAGCCGAGGTCTGAAGACGAGCACGTGCTAACTATCATGAATTCCCAATCCTTAACACTGAAGGGATCACCCCCACGACCTCTAACTAGAGCCGATGGGAGCCCCCACCTCAATCCGTGTTCAAGTTGAACACAGACGGGTCCTTTGTTGGACCAGATGAGGTGGGCGGAGCAGGTTACATATTGAGGTCATCTAATGCAAATTTTGTCTGTGCAGGAGCTCTTCATCACATCTTTCTCTCTGCACTGGAGAGTGAAGCATGGGTTGTTCGTGCTGGTCTCTTGGAGTGTCTTCGCCGAAACGTCCGAAATGTAATTATGGAATTAGATTGTGAGATACTTATTCGAACTCTCTGTCGAAGGACAAAGCCGTCATGGCGTATTCACTACCTTCTTGACGATATCTGCAATTTGCTTCCTCATTTTGGATCATTCAAATGTATTCATGTTTCTCGTCGCGCAAACAATGCGGCAGACTTTTTTGCACGTTTTGGTCGTCAGTCGCGTTGCGACAGCTTTTGGGAGGGCGACCCGCCTCAAGGCGTCCTCGATATTTTGTACTCGGATACTGCTGGTTCAGCACCTTAGCCAAATACTAATATCCTTTTAAAAAAAGTATTAAACTAAATTAATCATAATCCGCAAGAAAGGGAGAGATGAAAAGCGGCTGAGGTAGCTAGTTAGGTAGACTTGCTTCCCTTGTGACACAAACTAGCAAAAGCTTAAACATAAAGGAACAACTGCGTGTCTCCCACTTTCTGCCTGCAATTAATATTCTCTCTTTATATATTTCTCCTTTTCAGATACAGGTACGAACTCATGGATCCTTACTTTCTTTTTTTTTAAAAAGCAAAAATGCAGTAACGAAAAATTATTAATTTAACATCGCAATTGGATGCTTCAATCAAAATATACAAATTGGATGATATATATAACGATAATTAAGATGAAGTCACCATACAAATAATATAATGAAATGGAAACACTGACACATGAATCATCCTTATTTTAAATTCAAATATTCAATTTATACGCGTACATTGAGGAAAATGCGGATGTTTTTTAGGACTAATTTCCTTGTAAGTTTAGCCCTTAATTTTTTTTAATTTGAAATTTAAAATTACCTCTTAATTGAGAGAATATTAATTGCATTTATATTTTATATATATTCACTATTTTAGTTTCTTATGAAATGTTTATATTTTATTTTTTAAAATTGAGATAAATAAAAAAAGTATACATCTGTAGGTTTAATTTTTTTTTATCACATTTTTCATATTGTTATGTTAGAAATAAACATTCGTGCATGCAGTTGTCCATTATCTTTCGCTCGTTTCGGGCCACTTCCAATTTCAGGCCCATTAATGAGAAATCACGCTTAACCATTTAAACCAACTCGAGCATGACCTAGGATTTTCATATTATTCTAAACAATTTTAAGGTATGTCAACACACGTATATATATTATATATATATATATATATATATATATATATATATATATGAAAATAATAGAGATGCTACTTAGTAGGTAGCAACGTCTTACTTACTTTGTCCACCATAAGACACGTTAGATTTACGATGAATATAATATTTTTTCTCTTTTAA
>LTAE01006837.1:7169-24259 GCA_001647135.1 Pontederia paniculata
ATCCTCTATCTCAGTATCAACGGAGTAACACGATGCCTCGCACTCGTACAGTACATAATCATCCAAATGTTCGGGTAATACTCATAGGCGCTTGGTGTCAGTTATACTCGTGGAACTATTATGTTCCACCGCATCCAAGGGTATATCACTTGGAGCTGGATCATCAACTCTCACTGCTGGATAGTACAATGGATCTCTGAGTTGTGTTCATCGTCTCCTAGAATCATGAGGGGATCTTCATCCTTCCCAACTTGCTCCTTTTCATTCTTTAGAAAAATAGCATCACAACTCTCTATGAGGTCTTTTTCTTGATGGAAAAATTTGTACCATTTGGATTGCTCACTATATCCGATAAATTTGCATGTTTCTGTCCTCAGATCCAGCTTGTCTTTGAGCTGACTAGGAATCAACACGTGCACCTTACATCCCCACTTCCAGAGATGACCGATATCGGACTTTCTACCAACTCATAACTCATATGACGTTGATTCAACGGATTTGTGGGAATTCGGTTCTGTATGTAACTCGCGGTCCTCAAAGCTTTACCCCAAAAACGCTTTGGCATACCCGAGTGAGACAACATACACCTTACTACATTCATCAGAGTCTTATTCTTCCTCTCTGTCACACCATTCTGCTGTGGTGTGTATAGCATCGTAGTATCCTACTAATGCTCTCTGAAATGTAGTACCCCTCGAATTCCCGAGAGGTAAACTCTCCTCCTTTATCTGTCCTCAGACACTTAATATGTTTACCTAATCTCTTCTCAACTAGTGCATTATACCTCTTGAAAGTCTCAAATGCTTCTGACTTTCTCTCTATGAGGTATACATAATAATATTTAGAAAAATAGTCAATAAATGTAATAAAGTACTCTTTTCCCTCGAAGGTAGGAACACTCAATGGTTCACAAATATCAGAATGAATTAGTTCCAATAACTCAATTGACCTTGTCCCCACACCAAAAGGGGACCTTGTCATTTTACCAGCCAAGCAATGCTCACATGACACTATTCTTGCATCAAAAATATTGGACACTAAATTCATCTTCTTTATTTGTTCCATTTTTTGAGTTTCCTGGATGTCCTAATCTCTCATGCCAGAGATCATAATCAAACATATAACACAATGAATACTGGGAAGAATCTTTTATTTCATTATTTTTAATGATATTCAAATAAAACATGTCATGACCGGGTACAAACTTCCCGGTTGCTATGACTTTATTATTCTTTCCAATTGTTACCCGACCATTATAAAATCTAACCTCAAAACCCTTATACAAAAGGACAGAAACAGAGATCAGATTGCGCCTCAAACCCGGCACATACAATACATATTTGAGCACAATAAAACTATCACCAATGTCTAGTTTGTACTCACCAACACCCTCAACATCGAGGTGTTGTTGCCCATGTAGATCATCTTTTTCCCTTTTGCTAGTTGATGAGGTCCTCCTTGGTCTTGGCAACGTGGCGGGTCGCTCCAGAATCGATCTACCACCCTTCAATATCAGTTGTTGATGCATTACATTCCACCACCAAGGAATGTGAAATCTTGTTGGTTCCAGCTCTCTTATTCTGCCTTCCACCTCCTTGTCCACCTTGACCATTGGGTGGGCCGTTTTGCTTTGGCTTGTTGGGACAATGGCTCTTGAAATGTTCAAAATTTTCACAATTAAAGCAAGCTCCCTTTGTTGCCTTTTGCCCTGTTTGAGGTCTGAACTGTTTCTTCTTGGGGCTGAAGCTTGGTCTGGATTGCTTGCACTGATAGCGCACAACATGGATCTCTTCCTCCTCCTCTTGAGCAGCATCCTCAACCTCGAATACATTGTCTATCTTTCTTTTCCCTATGGTCATATCCTACTCAATAGCCAAAATGGAGGGCAGTTCAGCAACCCTTTTGATGGATTCATTGACACGCACAATTGTTGTTGTCATGTCGAAGGTAGGAGGGAGATTGTTCAGCACTAAGGTGATCTGCAATGACTCTGATAGTGCACAACCTGCAGCTTCCAAATCTTTAACCATTACAATCATCTTATTAACATGATCGAACACATTATCGTCCGCTTTCATTTTGCAAGTAGTATATCTATGCAACAATAATTAAATATTTATGTCCCTCTTGGACGTATACTTATCCTTAAGAGCTTCCTAAAGCTCATGAGCATTCTCATGGGTTTCAAAAATCTTAATCAGATTATCCTCCATATACATCAATATGAAGGTCTTGGCCTTTTCATCACCAGACTTCCTTTGCTCCAGCACCACTGTGTGAGCTATTCTCTGCTCATCAGAAGTATTATCTTGAAGAACTGATGGAGTTGTGTCAATATAGCTTTGTAGATCGTCATGAACTAGATCATAACGAATCCTACGACTCCAAACATCGTAGTTGGCGTCGTTAAAACGATATAATTTGACTAGTTCCGCGACCATAAACTTAGACATCTCTAAAAATAAATAAATAAATTATAGTCAGGAAAAACAAATTTGAATAAATCCAAAAAAAATTTACTGAAAAAGAAAAATAAGGATATAACTTATTTATCCCAAAAAAAATTATCAGCGAATATACTTAAAAAATTTATTTTCTTAAAAAATTAATTTACCCGAAAATAATTTTTAACATAAGAATAAATTAAACAGAAATACAATAAATTAATTTATGCAAAAAATAAATTTAACAAAAAGAGTAAAATTATTTTCTAAATAAATTTATCCGAAAATAAATTTAATAGTAAATAAAATTAAATTTATCCTCTAAAGTAATTTATTCAAAAAATAAATTTAACAGTAAATAACAGAGAATAATAAATTTATTTTCTTAATTAATCTTCCTGAAAGATAAGTTTAACAATTAATAAAGTAAACTTATTTTCTAAATTAATTTCGCCGTAAAAACAAAATTAATAGTAAACCGCAGGAAATTAACTAAATTTATTTTCTAAATTAATCTATGCAGAAAATAAATTCAAAACAATAAGTGAACTAAATAACAGAGAGTAAACAAAAAATTTATTTTTTAAATTAATTTATTCAGAAATTTAAAATTTAGCAGCAAATAAATAAGTTTAACAGTAAATAAATTAAACTTAACAATAAATTAAACTTGTTCTCTAATTTTAATTCGGTCGAAAAACAAAAATAATAGCAAACAACAGAAGAATAAACTAAATTTATTTTCTAGAAGATAATCTATACCGGAAATAGATTTAACAATAAATAACTTAAATTTATTTTCTAAATTTATATACACAGAAAATAAATTTGACCAACAAGTGAACTAAAGTTATTTTCTAAATTAATTTCGCCCAAAAACAAGTTTAACAGCAAATAAATTAAAACTTATTTTGTAGATTAATTTTGGCCGAGAATAAATTTAACAGTAAATAAAAAACAAATTTATTTTCTAAATTAATCTATATGGAAAATAAATCTAACAACAAATGAAGTAAATTTATTTTCTGAACTAATTTCGCCGAAAAAATAAGTTTAATAATAAATAAATTTAAACTTATTTTCTAGATTATAAATAACAGAAAATAAACTAAATTTATTTTCTAAAGATCAATTTATCCAAAAGTAAATTTATCAGAATGTATATTAAATTTATTTCAAAATAAATTTAATAAATAAATACTAAATTTATTTTCTAAAAATTAACTTAATCGAAAAAAAAATTATCAATAAATAGACTAAATTTATTTTCTGAAAATTAATTTTGTCCGAAATAAATTTAATCACAAATAAACTAAATTTATTTGAAATAAATTTAAATATAAATGCTAAATTTATTTTCTAAATTAACTTATCCGAAAATAAATTTATTAGTAAATAGACAAAATTTATTTTCTGAAATTATTTTAATCCGAAAATAAATTTAATAATAAATAAACTAAATTTATTTGAAATAAATTTAAATATAAATGCTAAATTTATTTTCTAAGGTAACTTATCCGAAAATAAATTCATTAGTAAATAGACAAAATTTATTTTATGAAATGAATTTAATCCGAAAATAAATTTAATAATAAATAAACTAAATTTACTTGAAATAAATTTAAATAAAAAAATATACTATCCAAAAAATAAATTAGTGAATAAACTAATTTTAACCGAAAATAAAAGAAAATTATTTTCTAATAGTTACAGTAATTAAACTAAAATTATTTTCCAAATTGATTTAATATTAATTATAAAGCATATGAATTATAAATCAATTTAAAGTAAACGGCCAGGATTATAACATAAAAGTAAAATCAAATCCAATTATGTAGATCTAATCAGATATATTTAGTTATAATAGTTTAGATCCAACGGTCCAAAATAAAACATATGACATTAACGGTTGAGATTTAGATAAAGTTATAACGGTCCAGATCTAATCATGCATATAACATATAAATCTCAGGTTCAGATCGGGATAAGATTATAACGGTCTAGATTTAATCATGCATATTATAGATGAATCCTACGATTCAAATCGGGTCAAAACTATTATCAGATAGAATTTAATCAGATATCAATCTAACAGCCAAGATATAATCATGCGATTAACGAACTAGATCTAATAGGGAAGAATGAATCGACGGATTAGATTGAAGAGGAGAGAAGAACATTGTTCATCTTCTCCGTCAAAACGCGCGTACCGTTCACCGAGCGTTTGGTGAGTTCGACGGTGCGGAAGACGTCGGAGGGTGTGTGCGAAGACCTTAGGCTCGTCAATTTCGCTCGAGTGCGCGTGGATGCTCCTCGCCGTCTGCCACACCGTCCGCCAGGACACCATCGTCGGAGGCGATCAGTGCAGCCGTTTGCCGCGGGAACGGTGCGAGAGGGTTTGGGATGTCGACTGAGGTCGATCGCGAAGAAGGGAGAAGATCGGGAAGTGCTCAAACGTCGTGTGCGTCGAAAGCGATGGCAGCGGCGAAAAAACGTAGGTACAAATCGAATTCGCCGACGCTTTGATACCAATTGAAGAACTAGAGGGAGAGAGTTGGGTTCCGCAAACTCGGATTGGGGCTCCTAGCACGCGCAATCCTTTTATTACCGCTGCCACGTAGCACTCCGCCCCCCTCAACGCGGTTGATCGGCGCGCTCACGGCATGCTCGTGATTGATAGATTTCGACGCTCCTTTCCGCAACGAGACGTCGCCAAATATAACGTACAATCCGCGTGCGTTGATCCTACGAACCGTCACGAGTCAAGGCGCGCGATCAACGGCGCGTCGCCTTCTCCCACGCCGTGTGGGCACATGAGCATCACGACTGATCACGGTCCGTCCATCACGGTCGTGATCTCAGGGATCACGGCTCCTTGTGGCTATCACGGCTGTGATCAGTGATCACGACTGGTCACCTTACAACATATAGTACGTTTGGGATAATAATTTTTTCTTTTTTGGATAAGTGAATTAAGAATTTATGTAATAAACCAATATGAGTTTTCGTGCAAGGATCTTAAATGTGACCATACTTAAGTTAACCATATAATACATGAGGCTAATAAATTTATAGAACTTTTATCTATTTAATCAAATTGAATTATTTAATTTAAAATAATTTTGTTAACGAATAATAAGTTCGTTAACTACTCGAATGATAACAAATTAACTTATTTTTCATTAAAATTTGATGTTACTGATTATGACGAATCGTTATATTATTATATAAATTTATTCTATATATATTGAATTTATAGTTTGCAATCACATTTTGTATCCTAATCATTCATTGATTTTTGTCTTTAAATTATGCTCAATTTTAGCATTTTCTTCGAAAACATATGTTATTTAGGTTCAATTCAAACTTTATGAATTTATAACATAGTTTGTAAATATATCTTTTCTTTGAAATAAATTAGTGAAATTAGCGAACCAAATAAATTGTTTTTCTTAATCAATTTTGATAATCAATTTTTCGAATCTAATAATAAATATTTTTTTAGATTGATTTAATTAATCAATCAAATTATCTGATCACTTAATTAATGGAATCTTGCTCACTCTTAGAAATCTTTGTGGAAGGGCATTTAACTTGCTTAGTTGTTTTATGTTTTAGCGCTCTTTATTTTAACTAATATTTGATTTATTTAGTTTAAGAAATAATATATATTTAAATATTAAATTATTGAAATTTGAATTCAGGATTATTAAGATTCTATTTATCATACCAAAACCCTTAAAATTTAGATAGTGAATAAAGTTTTGACCGCGTAGAGTTTAGAATAGAATTTAGTGTTTAAAGAATAAAACTCTATAATTACTTTTATTAGCACACAATTTAGAATTTAGACATTTATTCCTAGTAAATTATTTTTAAAAAAAATTACTTAATATTTAAATATTAATATTTCAAAATGTATTCTTAATATTTATTTATCTATTTTTTCTTATCGACATAAATTTAATTTTACTAATTTTTATTTTAAATTAATATTTTTTCATTATTTTATTTATATATATATTTAAAAAATATATTACTATTTTCGAATTAATAAATAAAATACTTATCATGGCATAATAAATTAATAATAATAATAATATTATTATTATTATTATTATTATTATAATTTTAAAAAATAATTGAGGTGCTACCTATTTAAGTATATAATATTGCATTGCATCTTTGTCAAGATGTTACATGTACGATTGATATACGATTTTTTTCTTTTAAAGATTTTTTCATCCGTCGTAGATTTAACATTCTAGAGTTGATAAAATAGGTAACACGATGTTATCTACTTAAATAAATGGTGCCTTCATTATTTTCTAGAATTTATATATTTGTATCTGATTTTGTAATTTTAGATTTATTAAATCCAATGTTTATCAGATAATTTTATTATTTTTTAATAATCAAATCACTATTTACGATTCACTAATATTTAATCAGCTCTTTACTTCAATATTATCCAATATTGTTTAACTCTCACACTTCCATTATTTATTATTCAACTTAATGCCCATCAATTTTTACAGTATTATCCTTAATTTAAGTAAAAATTAGTGATTTAAATAATTTTAATTTTATTTTGACACTTTGTCATTTTCATTATCCTATATCATCATTTATTCATTTGTTTTATCAACTGAAAATTTTGGCATCCTAATTATTTTTTTCTCGGGCCGTTTCTGTAGCCGTAACGTTGAAGGTCTCGTGCACTTGTATAATTTTCAATGTTTCCTTGGTGTCTACTTGTTGCATGAAATGTCATCTTCTAATATAAACTCACCATTTTTTTGACTATGAAAGTACTTACGATGGTAAGTAATTCATGGAACATTAACAAAGGTACTCTGCTGTAGGACGTCGCACTGAGACGTGCAATTTTTTTTGTAGATATGATCGACAAATATATATACATATATATATGTACATATGTGTATGAAAGAAATGTATTAATAGAGTTTTGATTCAATGAGCATGAGTACAAAAATTTTGAGGATATTCGGAGAAGAATCTTCCAAAAGAAACACCATATGATTTATATCAAAAGAAGTAAGATAATCATAGCTTAACACTATATTTTATGTGATAAAAAAGAAATTTCAAACACTAAAATTAACATCCAGATGTCTTAATCGCTCCTTAAATGCCAAGGGCAAGGGTTGTATCCGATTGGTGATAGGAACTACCGTGATGAAATCACATTCAACAATAAGCTTGCGAATTCCTAACCGTCGTCAACGGAAGAGACATTGCCAAATACTCCATGCCTCCACTTCCAGAACCGATTTGAAATTCGTTCGAAAATCACCTACACACATAAAAAGGGGTATTAGTTCTGATGATATAACCTACTTCCCTACCTCATTTGAATTCACAAGAGAACCATCTGAGTTCAATTTGAATCAGGATTGAGGTGGGGGCTCCCAACGTTCTAAAAGAGAGTTCTAAAGGTGTGGATCGAGTGTAACTCATGATAGCCAACCATAATTTGGGTCCAAACAATAATTATGGTTGATTGACAAGAACGAAAATGAACATCATTACGCATCTCTAAATCCCCATAGTGTTAAAGCAAAAAACTAAAACTGAGGACGAGTATTGGAATCAAAATTGTGTCCTTCATGAACCTAGTCTCCCTTCTCCCATGTATTAAAGAAGAAAAAATGAAATCCAGTACTAGTTTAGAACATATTTCAGATTTGAACCAAAATAGGGCATGCAAAGAAAATAGATGTGAAATAGTTTTAGGAGCAGAACCACATAGAGTACAACGAGAATTAATTTATTGGGAGCCTGTTATGGGATAAATTTCACAAAATAAATTGAATTATTTTAGGAATTTTGATGCGCCATATTGTTCTCCATCCAAGCCATCCAACAAACTATGGTGGAACTAGGTGCCTGCCGATAAAGTTACAAACATATTTAGCATTAGAAATACCATTTACATTAGGTTCCCAAATCCATGAGTCATCATAGGGAAATTAAAGCAGACATTTTTATAGAAATTATTGTCTCCACTAGACAAGGAGCAAAAGAATATCTAAGCATACTAACATTCCAATCATATTGAGATATAAAATAAGAAACCATCATATCAGAGACTTGAGAGTACAAATTTACAAAAGTAGGCATGAAGCTTATAGGTATATTAAAAATTCAGGGATCTTTATATGCATGTGTACTACAATCATTGCCAATTTATTTACTAAGTCCCAATTTAATTTATCGGATTAGGGTACTACATCCATTACCATTGAACCAAGCCGGATTAAACATAGGAATATATGATGACCCATCACCCAAAGAGAACCGAGTTCGAGGATAGAAAATCCTAAAATAATATAATTTTATACATGAAATGGGTCGCGCTTCAATCCAAAATGGACTGCGCTCTATCGTCAAGCCGGACCGTGCCAACTCATCAGAAACAACGTCAGTTGTGCAAAACGGATTGCGCGAGTTTAAAAAATAGACCACGTGCGAAGGATGGAAATATGATAAACACAATACGAAGGGCAGGGGCCATGCCGCATCCAGACATAGGCCGTGTTCCGAAGAACCGATATAATAACGATTGATGTTGACGAAAATAACCCGTGTCGCTCTCTCGCATGACCTATTTTCCTAAAGAAATTTTTATATGATATTTATGTGATTGATATGCTATGAATGATTAATAAAAGTTTACAAAGAATTAAAAGAAGTAACATAAAAGACAAAAGATGTGAATCTTCATGTGAACTGATTATCAAGAGAGAAAAGAACGGAAGTAAAGATAAGACATGTAGTGTCGTTAAAGGCAACATGGTGAAATTTCATTACGGTGAAGATAAAATACTTAATCATTGTTCTTGTTGTACATGACTCTCCATCCGATGCAATGAATTGAATTTCATCAAAAAAGAATTTACTCTGCAAAAAGAGGATTTTTTTATATGGTATAATTATCGACGAAGATATATGAAAATATCATGAAGTTCCTTTAAAGATATGAAGAGCTTTTCAAATAATTAAAAAAAATCAAAGATGAAAGAAATTAAAAAAATATTTTTTTTAAAAAAAGAAAGAAAAATAAAGAAAGAAAGATTAAAAAGAAGTAAAAAAATATGAATCAATAAAAAAAAGAAAGACAACCTCATAATGTAATTATGAGTTTTATTATGAGTCATAATGAAAGAAATAAAATATATAAGATCCGTAGGCCCTGTTTGATATACGAATAAGGAAAAAAAATTAGTAAGAATATTATCTTTTTATTATTGTGAGAAGAATAGAGGTGAGATATTCTTGGAGAGGTGTGTTTGGTTGAATAATTAGTACTCAAATAATATTATTAAATATAATATATTTTACATATTTTTTATTAAATATAATTAAGTATTTATTCATATTATTAATTGTAATAATTAGTTATTTTAATGATTGGGTTAAGTAATGATAAAAATTATTAGTGCTAATTTTAATTATAAAAATTAATACTTTCTAATAATATATAATTACTCTTTATTTTTATTTTAATAGAAAAATAACTACTAAATAATTATAATATTATATAAATTTTCAATAATATATTATTACCAAATAATTGTGATAATATAATAAATAATTAATACGTAAAACTGTTAATATCAAAATATTTATAATATAATATTTTATTATTATTGCTATATTTTTGTGCAAAATTTAATTAATAATTAAAAACTTATTAATTATAGATGTCTATATATATTTATTAAAATAATTTAATTTAATAAAGTAAATTAAAAGAAAAGAAAAGAAAAAAATGTTTGAAGTGATTTTAAAAAATGAAAGAATTAATTTATTTTAAAATATTTGAGTAAAAGCAAGAATAAAAAGTTCATTCTCCTCTTATTTTTGTAAAAACAAGCTCGTAATATACTTATGAATAACATTTTAACTTATCCATACTTTTGAATATGAATATCTTTGGCCCGCGAGTAAACGCTTACTGATTCAGTCGTCTTTCACTTTTTGGAATTCTCTTATTTCTCAATTTGATGTTCGGTCTACGTTGAGTGGATATAACATTAGATATTTAAAATGAGAGGTTGCAATCTATCTTAAAAAAATCATAAATTGACATCTTACAAAATTTTGTAATAGATACTTTGTAGGCATGTTTTCTGACCTCTTAAAAAATTGTGTACCGAATCTAACACAAGAAGAAAAAGAAAAGTAGAAAACTTGTTTCCTTGAACGAGAGAGGCAAGAGCTCCAAAACAGGGTAGTGGTGGACTGCAATCTTCTCTCTCTCTCTCTCTCTCTCTCTCTCTCTAATATGTGGTTTACCTTTTTAACTTCCCTGTGTGAACTGTTCTCACATATTTTGTTTTTTGTATATATATATATGTAAATATATATATATATATATATATATATATATTCGTTATATATATTTCCTTAACTTTTATTATATCCTCATTTTAGCAGCATAAAATAAATTTTTTGATCAAAATTTAAGATTTAATGTTTAAAATTATTATTATTTTACTAATTTGATGTTTGGATATACGCGAGTAAGAGTCAACATATTTGATAAACTAATTCCTCACCTGCCTGCCAAATTTTGAAATATTCTTCACGTTCATTAGCTGACTAAGATAAGAAAACACCTCCAGCTTCACCAATCGTCATGTTGCCGTTCGTCTTTTATAACCCAAATATATGCTTTGAACGTCGACTCTTTATGCGCGTCTTCAGCTTCGTGACACAAGATTGAGTTGGGAATGTCCATTTTTTTTTATATTTTATCATACATTTGTATTTTTAATGTTACAACCTTAATTTTTTTTTTTACAGTCGTCAGGTGGCATGCTTATCCTGTTAACATTAAAGAAGCATTATCACGCTTACATTATCCAGTCGCCATTTAAGTAAAATAGTAAAATATAACATTATTCAGTCGCCATTTTAACTAAAATAGTAAAATAAAAAGGTCCACGTGATCATCTTATATTGTAAATTATTAAATTAGATATGTTACTACAAATTTAAATAAATAAAAAGAATAATATATTTATATTTATATTTAAAAATACTATTTCAATAAGATTGTATCGAAAGAACTTAGAATTTTTCATCCGTGTAACATATGCAATATTTTTTATATGATGATAAACAATTTGTATAATTGTAAAACAAAAGTTTTAATGATTATATTAATTCTTAATATTTTTGTTATTATAAACAATGAATATATATATATATATATATATGATTATATGAACCATTTGATTCTAATTATATGATTATATTAAGTATAAGATTTTATTGCTTCTAATTTCTTTCGAGCTTTCATCATTGCAAACTTCAATCCATCAATAAGTTAATTTTGTTGTCAATGGTAGTATTATTTGGTTAATTTCAGTTAACGACCAAAATTTTAATATCGATTAAATTATTGATAGTTTGGATGGAGCATTAAGTAATTCATTTTATTAAATATATTTTGAATTCGAGTTTTTAGTTAAGAGTTTTTAATCATGAATCTTGATGTATATCGAGGGTTTTTAAACTCTTTTAATTTAACTCGAAAAAAATTATAAGAAAAATTTTAAAATTTGAACTGTATATAAAAACATCATATATAAAGATTTAACGTTGGTATACTTTATTAGAATGTATCATTTTCTATAAGTCATTAGATATGTTAGTTACGATTGGATATTAATAATTGTATAGAGGTAGTAGTTTTATCTAATAAACGTAAATAATAAAATCCAATCGTAATTAATACATCTAATAACTCATGAAGAGTGACCGAGTACCAACATTAAATTCAAAACGAATTATTATTGTGTATCATCCATTTAACTTAAAATATTAAAAAATGCATTTTACCAAAATCAAAAGAAAATATTATAGATATTTAGAAAAATCATGTCAGGCGTCTGTTATATGAATGAGTCAATAGCGGGCGTGCTACAAAGAAATCACTTTTAGCACCCAGAAGGATAGAGACGAAGGGAGCACCCAGCAATGGCGATCGCCTGCTGTTACTTCTCCGGCGCCCTCTCACCCAATCCCAAATACCTCCTCCGCCCCCGTAGAGACCTCCTTCGAATCCCCGCGGGCATCTGCGGCGCTGCTCCTTCCCGGAGCTTCCGCGACGTTCCGGCGCTCGTCGCGAGGGCGTCCAAGGTCGACTCCTTCGAGAGCTCCGCCGGCTTCGCCAAGCGCATGGAGAGGGCCTGGCTCATCTCTCAGGTAAAACCCCTAATCCATCTTAGGGATTTCTCTGTTCGAAGGGGGAAAAAGGAGGAACTTTTGGATCGGAAAATTGTAATTTAGTGTGATTTTGATTGGGGTTCTATCGATTCCTTTTTAATTTATTATATGATAGTTGCGGAATCTTTTCGTTTTTATGATTATTTTCGCGTTATTAGGTTGGGTGCGCTGTGTAATTTATCAGTTTTATTGTTTTTAAAGCGAGGATTGGTGTAATATCTTGATTGCCTCCATAGTTTCTCAATTGAAAACTTCTTTATCGATTCGACACTAAAGTTGGCGTTAAATTCATTATAAACAGAGGATCGATGTAATATCTTGATTGTTTCTAGAGTTACTTGGTCGAAACCAAAAGAAATGAGAAGTTCCTTGTAGTTTCATTTACAAAGCTGAGAGCACAGTAAGAGTATTTAGTTTGATTAAGGCGGATGGAAGGAGGGATCGAAGCTTAATGCCGTTTGGTATGAGGTAATTCAGATAAAATACCGGTGTTATTTAAATTAAAATTTCAAGGGTCCACGTTTGGCTGCGATAAATTATCGGTGATTTTTTACTTCTCTGGTAATCTAAATTACCATTTCACTGGTAATGAAGATAGCACCTGTAGGATGTATCTTTCCAGATTATCAGCAAAATGATATGCACTTTGACAAAATTATCCCTTCAACCGAACTTTTAGAATATCCATATTTTATTACGAAATAATATTGTTCAACATTATCTTTTTAATTTCTAAAGTTTATTTTATGGATGATTGATAATATAAACTCATTTTTTTTTTCAAACTCACTTTTTTCCCTTTTTCTTATATAAAATAATATATTGGTATAATTCAATAATTTTGGAGGGTATTTTAGTAATTTTTATTTAGTAATTTAAATTATAAGTTGTGTTATTAGTACTTACCAAATGCTATGATATAATATTCTTAGTCATTTATAAAGTGGTAATCTATTTTAGTGGTGATCTAAATTATCGATTAATGTGGAGAATATATGTGGAGAATATATGTGGAGAATATTGTAGCTATAGCCGAGAGACTAGTGAACGAATGGATGAGATGCTAATCCTTTGATCTTCTAGTTCTCATGTAACAAGAATATGTAAACCAGTATTGCCTTAATAAAATGGATGGTTACTCTTGGTAACCATCCTTTTCTCTCTCAAAAAAAAAATTATCGATTAATAAAGTCGAGCAATTAAGCAAGGGACAAAAACTTTTAATCTTCAAATATATTTTAGTACTTGATAGTCTTTCATTTATTTTGCAAAATATGTACTTTGGGTAGATTAAGCAAGGGGAAAAAACTTATGCTTTCTTTTGGCTCACTCATTTAATATCTGATATTTTGATGTGTGTTGAAATTTTAGAACGCACTTTTCTAACTAATATTAATTGGTGCCGCCATTTTTAAGTGCTTCATAAGGTTATATCATAAATTTTATTGAACGGAAGAATAACAATCTTCATCTTGGCTAAGTTCAAGTTCTAGTATGTTTAGCTCTAGGAAATAAAGAAGATTATGATTCCTTTAATAAAAAGAAACTCTATGCAATAAAAAACCAAAACATGCAGTATTATTGTCAACTTGATAAGCAAGGGTTGTGCTTCCAGAAAATAGTTTCTCCACAATGGAACTAATTTACCTGTTTTCTGTTGGAAAATTGATAACGTTGACTCCTTATCAAAGTAGGATTTACGAGACCTTTGCAATTTAACACCAGATGGTTAACACTTAACAGTATCATTGATTTGTAATGTGTGCGCTTGTATGTGAGAGTCTCTAAAATTTTCCTTATTTATCTTTTTTGTTTCATCTAGTATTTTTACCTTAGTCGCAATGCAATCTTTTAGCCAATCTTCTATGTAACTAATATTGCCTTTGACATAAACTTTCAGTCATTTCATTTCATTGTTTAACTAGAAAGCCATCAGATTTTTGGGGCATGTTGTAGAGGATAACTAGATATTATTGCTCTTCCTGCTGCAATGGAAAGAAATACCTTTAGAACATAGTTTCTATCATGTAAATGATATTGGTGCTGGAGTTGAGAACTAACTGTGAGTTGTGAAGAGCATGGCAACTGAAATCATGTCAGGGACAATGGGGACATGATGATGAAGAAGAACGATTTTCTCATTAATAGGTCAGTGAGACAAATGCACTGCTTGATCTGTTCAAGTCATCATAACCAGTTGACATGCTGGATCATGTCCTCATCTCGATCATTTAACCATCAGGTGGATCAGGTTCTGGTCTTGATAACTAGGACAAATCAACACAGAATGCTCTTCAAAACTCCATGAAATGCTGTCAAATATAATCATAGAGACAGCTCAGCTTTAAACCAACAGGCAAACATATGTACCATCTTGAAGATGATCCATTGGGGGAATTACAAATTAGAATTTTATTGTTTTCAAATGACTTCATGACATTCAGGTGTTAATGTCTTTCATTAGCCGATGCTCATTAAACCTAAGAAGAGGAAAAATAATATGTGTATACACACAGAATAGGTGCATATATGGGCTATTTGTTTGTCTAACTTTCGGTCATTTCTGAGACAAGTAAGGTCCGAGGGTTTAGGTAGGTAAGTGTGATGTTTGTAAATGTTTCCTCTGCCAATAAAATGTATATCTTTCGGGTGCCATTCTTTTCGTGGTCATTTCTGATACAAGTAAGGTCCGAGGGTTTAGGTAGGTAAGAGTGATGTTTGTAAATGTTTCCTCTGCCAATAAAATGTATATCTTTCGGGCGCCATTCTTTCTCAATGAACTTGTTCCTTTATAACCATATGCTTAGTTCGAGATGCTTAATAAGTTCCTTTCGTTCCTGGTTTAAATATTTGAATGCTCCTGTTATTCCACATTTTACTTATTGTGCTATTGCAATACCATCATCCTATCTAATGGACTTCAATGAATCATTTGCTTAATGCTTGTGTTCAAGGGAAGCATTCAATTAACTTAATGTATTTTCAATTTGAGATACAAGGGAATATGTATTGTGATAAATCAACTTAATGCTTGTGTTCGTGGACCAGCAACCAAGACCAATTGTTTGTTCCTCCTGTGGATCAAAGGGCTATGTGGAATGCAAATGGTGTGGAGGTACAGGATTTTTCATCCTTGGAGAGAACATGCTATGTGAAGTGCCTTCGAGAAACACTACATGTCGGGTGTGCTTGGGAAAGGTAATCCAATCTATAAGCTAAAACACTCTAATGCTCTCATTGATTCAACTGCTGACGCATAAACAAATGTTCTCTCCATTCAGGGCTGTAGTTGTTGCCCAGACTGCAAAGGGACAGGTTACCGTGCAAAGTGGCTGGAAGAACCTCAATCATCATCCAAGTAGAGATCTTCTTTTAATTGTGTATACTGCTAATTAAGGAACGAGAAGAATTTAATTATTCTTTTTTTTGCTGCGGTATCATGTAATTAAAACTCCCTTCATAGGCTTGTTAAATTACTTCTACTCTAAAAGTGTATCTAACCAAGAGGCCAAATCCAATAGTATATCAGGATGAGGTTTGCTTTCCCATTCAAGTTGATAAAGGCAATATACAAGCACCATTTATATCTCTGGAAGTACAATTCATGCTTATCCATTTCTGCAGGTGCATTTGTAGAATCAGTCAAGTACTTCGTACCTTTAAAACTGATGAGTTATTATCTCAATTCTCAAACCATTTGATTAACGCCTTCGATGATGCATTTTACAAGTGACATTGTTCTCATTTGTACATGTTAGCAAAAAAAATTCCACAAGCTTAATATTTTGGTTATTACAAGAGTTGCTTACATCTCAATCTATTAGCATCAATCTGATAGAGATTTCCATTCACATAACATGTAAAAAATTTAAGCAATAATATAAGTGGTGCACAAAGGAGTCATTGGACTCTTCCACTATTTATCTCCATTAGAGCACTACCTCCATTAAATATATGATTTATCAATAAATCATAATTATGGGAGTACCAAACCTACTACTAGCTATATATGACCTTAGCATCAGATGTGCACTCAGTATGACAAAATTGGTACTGTACATGGAGCCAGCAAGCTGAATGATTGTTCAGCTAAATGAGGTTACCATTACTATTTGACTGAGCTTTATCTGCCAATACATTCTACACCACTCATATCCTGTCAAGAACCCAAGGCAGAAAATTACCACGAGTAACTGTTCAAGACTTCCAGTAGTTCAGCAGAACATTCCAAAGCATTAATACAAACTCTTCTCCCTTTTTTTTATCTCTGATAATAATCAGAAGACTTCAAGCAACAACACATCCCTGAGCAGTAAAGTAAAGGGATAAAACAGGGGATAAAGGGTGGAGACACAAGAACGCTGGAAGTAGTGGGGGAGGGGGGGA
>LTAE01006838.1:10185-24258 GCA_001647135.1 Pontederia paniculata
GAGCTTGGCCGAACTCTTCAACCGGAGAGTGGGCATCCAGGATGCTGAAGGGAATCAGTAGGCGACCAACGATCAGTTGAAGAGAGGTACTCAAGTCAAGGCCGAGCAACCACAGGAGGTGGCGGATGACCGAAGATGCTTGACTTAGGGGAAAGGCTTCAACACTTGAAGCTGCGGACGCCCGAGGTTGAGTGATGGACGACCGAAGCACCAGGCGGCAGTTCAAGTGGGAGACTTCACCGAAGCTGCGGTCGACCAAGGCTGGAGCAACGGGTGACCGGAGAAGTAGGTGAAGGTACTGTACTTGCATTAACGTCTAATTTTCTGAGAGAGAGAATTAGGTCTTTAGTGCAGAGTATATATTGTAATCCCAAGAGTCTTGGGAAGTAACTTTGGCAAACTTTGGCTAAATTTGTAAACACCGAGAGTGCTTAGAGCGAGTGCCTTAGTTCCCCTTGTGAGAAGGGTCCAAGCGATCTTGAGGATTCTGTAAGAGGTTGTCTCCTTGTCCTCGTGCAAGAAAAGAAAAGTTGTAAGGGAGCCTCACCCTTGAAGAAGGATATAGTGATTTCCGGAGATCTCGTGGGAGAAGACTTGAGCGGGGACGTAGGCCAGTAGTTCGGCCGAACCTCATCAACAAACTTTGTGCTTGTTTTGTGTGCTCGTTTTGTCTTCACTCTCTTCTCTGTTTGTTTATGTTCGCATTTACAAGCTTCCGCTGATAACTCGTATAAACTATTTAAAAGAGAGTAAGATTTTTAATACACCAATTCACTCTCCCCCTTCTTGGTGCCATCCAGATCCTACAACCTTGGTTCTCATAAAAAACAGTCCGAAGAGCGTGGAAAGACACCAAGGAAAGCCTGCTACATCTGCAAAAAGTTATTTCAAGTCCAACTATTACACAATAAAAAAAATCGGGTTAGAAGAAGGCCTCGCAAAAATGAGGCCCTAACAAGCTTGAGTTCGCTGCAGTCGTCGAGTGTAATATCGCGAAGACATATGTTAAAGGATGATGGATTGATTCATGTATGACCCGTCATATTGCAAAGACCAAGAAGGGACTGATTGACTTCAAGGAGATGAAGAAAGTGAACAAAGGATCTTCATGGGGAATAACACCTACCTAAGTGTTGAATGTGTTGAAAAATACAAAATGAATCTAGGGATAGCATCATGGTCATCTGCAATGTATTATAATGATCTAGAAAAAATGTCTTAAAGTTCGTTTCTGTAATGATTGTGTATTCATAGGGAAGAATGGTAAAGTATTGGCTATGAAAAAGTTTGTTACGGGCCATGACTTATTACTCTCTTTATTAATAATAATGAATCAATAAATATATTTCCTGAGTATTCTTTGTGTTTTCTTATCTAATTTTGATGACTGAGATGAGAGATTAGGACATCTTGGAAAAGTGAGAATATAATAAATAATCAGAACCAACATAGTACCTAACATATCTAGAACAAGGATATCTGTTTATGAAGATTGTTTGATCGGAAAAATGACTCAAAAATCTTTTTCGACGGGAATAAGGTCAAAAGAATTGTTAGAATTAGTTCATTCAGAATTTGTGATCCAGTGAATGTTATTGCACACAGGAATAAGAAAATACTACATAAATTTCACTGAAATTTTTTCAAAACCGAAATCTCATAAACATTTCAAAGGCCTCAACTTTTCTTTTCAAGATAGTAATAGGAAAACATAATTTTTTTCAAAAATTTATGTTTTCCTATTACTATCTTGAAAAGAAAAGTTGAGGCCTTTGAAATGTTTATGAGATTTCGGATAGAAGTGGATAAGAAATTGGAAAAAAAACCAATTAAGACATAAGTACAAACAAAGAAGGGGAGTATACCTCTCGAGAATTTAACGTTGCATTCAAGAAGGCATAAGTAGACAAAGAACAATGTCCTATGTGCCACAACATAATAGTGTGGTGGAAAGAAAGAGCAAAACTTTAAAGATGTATGTGTCACATCATGTTGGTCTCCCTAAAAGTTTTTGGATTGAAGTAGTGTTGATTAAAAACTACATACAAATAGAATTATCGCTAAGTTCGTAGAATTAACATCATATAAAATATGGAATAATAGGAAGTTTGAGATGGACCATCTTCGAAGATGGGGATGTAAAATACATATTTTAATTTCAAGTCAGCTTAGGAATAAGTTTGACTTTAGAGCGGTGACATGCATATTTATTTGGATATAGTCATACTTCCAAAGAGTATAGATTCTTCCATAATGAAAGAGATCCTATTGAGAGTCGAGATGTAATTTTACTTGAAAATGAAAAAGAAAAAGTGCATGCAGAAGAGAACAATGAGCCTATAATTATTCTTGGTGATAATGAAGTCGACTCAGAAGAAGACACGCTGAATATAAGCCCAAGACTGGGAGATGATGATATATAAGATAGCATACCTTTGAAAGAAGTGGATGAATTCATACAATCCATGAGTACAACCGGCAACAAGTGGCCTCGAACGAAACTCATATATTTAGACAACTATTATTTGTACGCATACAAGACTTCATGTTACATCGCCGATGTTGGTATAATGGATAATACACATCATATTTCTTATGATGAAGTAGTTGCTTCAAGGGAGTCAGAATCATGATTGGCTGCCATGAAAGATGTGTTAGACTTCATTGATCGAAATAATGTATGAGCATTCTGTCTTGCCAGAAGGTAGACAATCCATAGGATGCAAATGGGTATTCAAGAAAAAGTACCGTATTGATGAGTATTATTAATAAGCATAAAAATTGCCAAGGATAATACTCAAAAAGATAAAATTGATTTTAAAAAAAACTATTCTTTGTATCTATCATGGTCATCTTAGCAATAGTCACACATGTGAATTTGGAGTTATTCTAAATGAATATTAAGATATCATTCCTCAATGGAGAATTAAGTAAAGACATATATATATATATATATATATATATATATATATATATATGCGACAATATGATGATTTTCAAGTGAAGGTTAGGAGAATAAAGTTTACAAGTAAAAAATATCATTATGTGGCTTAAAACGATTATCATATCAATGATGCCAAAAATTTTGTGGGATGATTGTCCAGTTTGATTTCATTGCAAATAAATTTGATCATTGTGTATATACGAAGAAGAGTAGGAGTAAATTTGTTATAATGTCATTGCATGTAGATGACATTTTGCTCACCGAAAATGATATCACAATGCTTATAAGATAAAAAAGAAATTGAACAATTTTGAAATGAATGACACTAGAAAAGCATCTTATATCTTCAAAATTTAAATTACTCGAGATAAATTCAAGAATATTGAGTTTGAGTCAAGAACACTATTTCAATAACCAAAAAGATTTAAAAGGCATAATAGCACTTCAGCACTAACACCAATTGTGCTAGAGAAATGACTTAATAAAAGTCGATGTCCTAATGCAGGATAAGAACCTTCGGATGTTCTTTATGCACAAGCGATAGGAAGCTTAATGTATGTGATATCGTGATAAGACCTGATTTACCTTATTCTGTAAGTCTAGTTAGTAGATATTAAAGTAATCTCAGAAAGACACATTGAGAAGTCATTACAAAAATTCTAAATATCTAAAGGGCATTATACAATTGAAATTGACATACCAAGTTGATTCATTTGATATTGTAGATTACTCAAAGGCAAATTTCGAAGGAGATATTGATGACTGACACATCAAGTCACTTTTATTGGATGATGTAGTTGTTTCTGGGGAAGCAAGAAACAATGATATGTGACTAAACACACACAAAAGTTGAACATAGTATATGTAGTATGACGATCACTCATGGAGTACGGATCTAATATTTTCTTTTAAAAATAGGCTTAATTTGTCGAATGGACCATTACAAATATATTGTGATAATCAAACAACAATAAGCTTGATAGACAATGGAGCAAACTATTCTAAAGAAAAACACATAGAGATCAAGTAAGTTACATGCCCATGAATAATAGGGAAACACATAAAGATCAAGTAAGTTCCATGCCCACGAACGATATGCTAACTGGTTATTTGACAAAGGGAATTCTAACATGAACATTAAACACATTAGTTTAGTTAGACTTAGGAATATTTGAGACAGTGAAGTTTTATGGATAATGAACTTCAATGTTATATCTCCAAGTCAGACTACACATATAATGGGAGTGACCAAGTTGCATGACCACATATAGGTCAAGTGAGGAGATGTTGTATGGATAACCTATCGTGGTCATTGATGGAGTGCAGGAATCACTCCAAGTGACTGCTTTATGCAGCATTAAAGCTCCTCATTCGGTTGTAGAGTTGTGGAAAATTTGACAACTACAATTCGGTTAAAAGGTATACTAGGTGATTGGCATGTACTATGAGAGCAACTCTCGGTTGAGTAAAAGAGCACACTTGTTGGGAGCCTTTCACCATTCTAAAATCAAATAGTGAAAACGTAAAGTAAGATTGTATTGTTTAATAGATAAAAATTTTTGAAAACAACTATAATAAATTACAAGAATAATAGAGGAAAATAATATGAAATCAGAGGATCATATATGTACAAAATAATTAAAGATTAGATATATAATCATGAGTATTTTTTTGTGAATGATCCATTAACTTTGCTTGAATATTATTTTGGTTCCTCAACTTTAGATTAATTGGCCTTTTAACTTTGCAACTTATTCTCCAAACGCCTCCTTCACTTGAGATAGTAGGTTTTTTAATTCTTTTCATTTGGTAAAGTCACATGGGCAAAAAAATATAAAATATATTGACGTGAAATTTAGATATTTTTTGTGGTAGTCTCTTAACGTTGCTCAGTTCTCATTGTAGTCCCCTAATTTTAGTTTGTGACTGAATATTCTACTAACTTTAATCTATAAATCAAATTGTTCCCTAACTTTACAATTTGTTCAGTGAAGATATTTTTATCTAAGAATATTGATTTGTCAAATTTATGTCCACATGATTGACATGTGGGAACAACGTAAAAACCAATATTCCTTCTATCTACATTGTTGCATGTATTCGTGCGAACAACATAGACATAAAGAATATCTTAGTTCCTATCTCTTACAAAAATAAATTAGTTCTTACAAATTTCGCCAAAAGGGAGGTCACCAGCCATTAAAGCACTAAGAGAGAAGGAGACTAAAGACCATCAACAAAAGAGGAGTGTTTAGGACATAGATGTGTATTCTTTTTTTTCCTTCTTAGAGCAATGATATTTTTATATTTGGATTCTTCCCAAATTGTAATTTCACATCGGCGTTTATATTTAATTAATGTTTAGGTATTAAAACATATGTCAGCTACAAGGATAGGAAATTGGCAAACCAACATCCTTAGATGAGGAGATTTTTGGTGAACATATTATAAAGTTGAAGAACAATTCAATTACAAATGAAAATTAGGAATCAATGGAAACAAAACAAAATTATTGAATCCAAATAAGAACGGAAAACATTTAGGGGACTTCACGGAATTTTTTTACGTGGCTTTATCATATGTCTTACGCGTGGAAAGAAAATTTAAAAACCTACCATCTTAGGTGAAGATGACCTTTTTGATGAACTGTTGTAAAGTTAGGGCGCATTTCGCTACAAGCTAAAGGTGAAAAACTATAATGACATTCGAGCAAAGTCAGGAAACATTCATAAAAATTACTTTATAATAATTAATTGAGTTCAAGCACCACAATTTACTAAGAGGACTTATGATGATGCTTTTAAAGATTGGAACTAAGGTTGCATTCAATATATTCCCATTTGATATTATATAAAGGCCTAACATCTCAAAAAAAAAAACTGCCCTTATTAAATTGCAATCAATATACATTGTTTTATTAGTATGCTTAAGCAATAGCAATCTCATTTATTATATAAAAATATTAATAAATAATTTATAACTTTCTACTAGAATACCTTTGAAGTAAGTTCGCGAAGTTATATAAATTTGATTTGATTTTTCATGAACTCGAATCATAAAGATATACCTTAAACTCATAAAATTTATACATCAAATAAATAAATTTATAAAATAAGTAATATATTCTTTTCCTAAAAATAATAATTATATATTAATAATTTTATTCTAATTTTTTATTATTTTAAAATAATTAATATTAAAATATTATTTATAGTGTATTAATAATCTGTTATAATTAATTGGCCATACTAATATTAAAATTATAGAAATAATAAAAATCTATTTAATAATAATGATAACATTAAAATAGTACTATATCAATTAATAATAATTATAATATTAATAAAATATTATATTATTATTTATTAAATTATTTTTTTATTTATTTGAATAAGATTTCAAAAAACCAACATAAAATATATAATAGGCTCCCAGTGATAATCAACCCCTCCCACGATCCATATTACTTATAAATTAAAATAAGTGATAAATCAATATTTATGTGTTTAAATAATTTAATACAATATTATGGGATAATAAGATTGTAGAGAAAATTGTAAGAGCCCCTAAAATCTTATCTTCAAAGTTTAAATTTGTTGATTTTTTTAAAATTTGTTCATTGTGCTAAATTTAGGATCGTCTTCCAAATGCAAACTGTTATATATTAAAAAGTATTGCGGCCAAGGTTCGAACCCCTTCGGACAACCCGATTCAACACCCGCTTGGTTCAACTTTAAACTTTAACGCACATAATATACCTATACCGTCTTCGTCGCCTCCCTCAATTCGCAAGCATCGGCGGGGGTGAGCCAAATTAAACTGCCCGCGAGGTGTTTGTGCATTTGGCTGTGAGGCGCTGGGAGTCCGGCCGATATGGGCCGCTGGGCGACGTTGGGTAAGCGCGTCGCTGAGATGGGCGGCGCTGCCGCATCCTCTTCCGGCGGCGCCAGTGGCGTCGTCAACTGGTTTCCGGGCCATATGGCCGCCGCCACCCGGGCCATCCGCGACCGCCTCAAGTTAGCGGACCTCGTCATCGAAGTCCGCGACTCTCGTGTGAGTCGATTACGCTTTTCCTGATGACTGCTTTTTTCCTTCATGTTAGTCCCACGAAAACATGTTAATGTTTGATTGCGTCCTTATGGAAACTTCTTGCATTGAATGGTGCCATAGGACATCGTTCTATGGATTCTATGACTATATTGGAAATAAAAAAGTTTGAATTATGAAACTGCCCGCTATCTGTTTGATGAAAGGATTGAGAGGATGAAAAAACATAGCGAGACCCTTTAGCCAGAGATGATTTTGTTTCCCTTTTCTTTGTTTCAGTTTGTGCCCCATGCTTTTGTTAAATCATTTCACAAAATTGCTATTACATCATCTGTTTCAATGCTCTTTGTTTTGGCAATAATGATGAAACCAGTGCCAGGCATGGGTATGGAATAGCAACCAGAATTCATACTGGAGTGGTCGCTTGAAAAGGATGGACCTTGCCATATTGGAAGATATGTATCTATATACATTTTGACTATAAGACACCGCAGATCCTTTGTCATACATCAAAGAACTAAACTTCTTGTTTCGATGCATCAGTATATGTCAGCTTGTTATCTTATCACTGTTGTGCATCTAACTCATTGAGATCATACTTAAAAAAAGAAAAGAAATCATAGATATTGTTACATGAATTTGGGAGTGAAATTACTTGGTTGAATATTATAGTGTGCATTGGGACTTGATATATAAATTAAGAAAATGTGAAATATTTCTGACATGGAAGTGTTAGTGGTTAAAGGAAACTTAAGCACGTTACCGCTTTAGGTCCTGGTTCTCTAGATAAGTATAAAGTATTTCACTCCATACTTTCAAGTTGCACTACTCTTTGTAGTGAGATGAATCTGAGTAATATCCATCCAACAGCTTAAGTGGAGAGTAGGGAAGATAGATGTTAGCCATAGGGAATAATAGTAAGAAGGACGAATTTCTTTCTTCTCCTAATTTACACATAAGTGATTCTTCTTTTGACTCGCGGAATCCAGATGAAGTAACTTAAAAAAAATTCTAACCATTAATAGAATAAACAAATATCTGACACAAATATATTACTATGTAAATCAAAATAGATAGGTTAGATGCTTAAGTTCGATTTATTTTATGGGGTCTGATGACATAAGAATCCAGATGAAATCCAGTTTACAGATGATAGTGATGATGCACCTGTTTTTTTTATGGAAAACTTCTGGGGTTATTTCATAGTTATTTCAGTTAGTCACATGATCTCTGAGAATGCCATGTGTCCAGTGCCAAGTACCACCAAGTTTGGATGGGTTCTTAGTTGAGATGAGCTGAGTATGACAAGAATATTTCATTTTTTGCATTCACCTTGGTTTTGGTTTTCACAAGACCTATCTAATTAGTTCTTCCTCTTGTCATATTACAAACATCAATTCCTAGCTTTTCTTTCATCAATAGTGCAATAATTTAGGCGAAGAATTAAATACTGAAAATTTATGTGGTAATTACTTGTTATGACTGGTCGTCTTAAAAAAATTTGTGACCTGATGGAAATTTTGGCTTCAGAAGAGTACTTATGAATGTTTAATTAAACTTTAATTAATGATTGGTCAGCTTGATATCTCATTTGTACTTAATATGACATGAATGAGTAACAAATGCCAAGTCAACTGAAGCTTTTATTAATTTGCATTTACATGTTTGCAGATTCCGTTATCATCTGCTAACGAGGACCTCCAGAGTCTTCTTTCATGTAAAAGACGTATACTTGCTCTAAATAAGAAGGATCTAGCAAATCCCAATATAATGCATGTGAGTGGTTTTCTACTTTTATCATCTCATCACTGGTAGTGGTTAAAGTGAGTGTTGTAATATCAAAATTCTTCCTTGTCTTTGTTTCTTTAATTTCATAACTCTTGTTTATCATGTCCTATGAACTTTGATTTACAATTTCTGATTATCAAAGTATAACCCCCCTAGTTGTAGTTCTTGGTGAAAATGTAATCTTTCTCAATCTGCAGCGTTGGGTGCAACATTTTGATTCGTGTAAGCAAGCTTGCATCTCAATTAATGCACACAGCAGAAGCTCTGTTAACCAGGTTAGTTTATAATGTAGGTTCATCTAGACTGTAAAATTTTTTTACAATCATATTCACTAGGTAATAATTCTATATAATGGTGATCCAGATATTCCTTCTGGCATTTCTCTTTGACTATTTTGCTTTCTTCTTTGTCTATATTGACATTATGTTGCTTATTTTTTGGGATATCAAGCTTTCAAAAAAAATAATTGGGATATCTAATTGTTCTTCTAAATCATGAAGAAGAAACAAATTGTAGTGAAACTAACATGAGAATAGAATAGAAGACATTGACGATGGTACATGTTTAGGAGAGATCTGATCATACTTATGGAGGTAGATGATACTTGAATTAGACTGGAGAAAGAGGAGGTTGAGGCTGGAGTAAAATATGTAGGTCTTTGAATGACAATGAGAATTAAATAAGATGTTATCGATTTTGTGCGTCCAGTCATCTTTAATCTCAGTTCTAAGTAGTGTATAGATGGCTTAATTTGAATAAGCTTTGTTTGAGTCTACATACAGTGTTCTGAAGTTGGTTCCAATAAAATAGAGCATCAGACTTTACAAGATTGATTAGATGTTTAGCAGCCATTTCATGTTGCCAAACATCAGGCAACTTAATCAACTAGAATGATAATGCAACCATTCTGAATGTAGTTAAGTTCCATATTGATCTAGGCTACATAATCATGGCTCATTTGTTGTTCAGCATACAAAACTTTAATTCTGTCAAATAAGAGTATTTCTAATGTTTATCGAGTCTAATTTATAAAAGTATATTTGCTGTCTAATTAAAGCTATCTCTCTAATTCTATTGTTTTTTTTTCTTTTATATTTTTTTTGAGACGTATGTTTTTTTAAATGAATATAAATATAGCATAATTCTAGTAGTGGATGAACTATTTATCTTTTCCTCTCTAAAAAGGACTTGTTCTCTACTCAGGAGTAAAAAACTTGTTGGTAATGTTCCTTTTTTACTTTGAGGGGTTTTATATAATGTCCCCAAGTCCTGAATTTTGCTAACTCAGATATGCAGCCGTATCTTGAGCTTGAGTTTAACCTATTGAAGTTTAGTTCATGAATCTTGATATAGAGTCAGATAAAATGCCAATATCAATCTGTTAAGTGTGAGAAAATTGGTCAACCTTACTGATTTTAGCTGTCTTCGTGATTCTCAATCAGTGCAAGAGTATGAAAATAAAGCGAGAGATCCCCTTTTCCTGATCACACATTTCAGTGTATCTATCTCTGCCTTTGTGTCCTCCGACATTGGAAGTTTCGGCATGAACTGCTTCTCCTCTACCATCTGTCATTGTCCAAGAATCAACCTACTGGATGGTGGCTTCTTGTTGGCTAATGGGAAACAATCATATCTATAGTTACCATTGGCTGATATCTAAAGGTTTTGGGGGTTTCAGCAAAATGTTCCATTCACTTTTTATTTGCTCCTGTTTGTCAATTTTCATGATTTTTTTTTTCAAATATTCTAATTCATTGCTTCCCATTCTCTGAGTTGTCCAATTCTGATTCAATGGATATTGATGCTCAAGTGGATTCAGATATTATATGCTTAGTTCTGATTTTACCAACATGTAGAGCACATTTGAAATGTGACCATATCAATCACAATAAAAGAATGTGTGGCCAATGATTTCACATTAGTACACTGCTCTTCGTTTTCTGCAGAATAGTTGCTAGTGCAATTCCTTATTGTTCATTCTAGTGATTCCTTTATGAAGGGGAGCACTCTAGGCTAGAGAAAGTGTCAATAGGTATTCAAAACTTACTCTAAAAAGTGTTGGTGGTTCCTTTATTTGTATTTGTAGGGTTTGAATGAAAATGAATTGCACTGGTTACCTGAATCATTCGATTACCAATGACTTCTTAATGTTACAATATGCTTGCACCATTTTTAACCATCCTTAATTTCTGTTGTTTGGTCATAGCTTCTTGCGCTTGTGGAATTGAAGTTAAAGGAAGTTATTTCAAGAGAACCAACCCTTCTTGTTCTGGTTGTTGGTGTTCCTAATGTTGGGAAATCAGCTCTTATAAATTCTATCCATCAGATTGCGACTTCTCGTTTTCCAGGTCAGATGGATAATTATATTCTTTTTGTTTCTATCAGTATATAAGTGCCCACATGTTATGTTTCTTTCTCTAGAGGTTTTTTTGACAAGTTATTCTTGTTTGTGCTCTATTCAGTGTATGAGAAGATCAAGCGTGCTAGGGTGGGACCTTTGCCGGGTGTGACTCAGGATATTGCTGGATACAAGGTAACATTATGATAAAATCTGCAGCACAACATTCACATTATTCTTTGTGCACAGAATCTTAAGGATACTGCAATTATAAATATTGTCATGACCATTTCACATAAACTTATATCATGGCACTATTCTTTCTGCAATGATGTTTAGGCATGAAGAAAATTTTCTGTCTCCGTTGAAGGGAGTGTAACCAGCAATAAAATTTTTAATATCTATTCTACAAATGTCTATTAATTGAACAGCAACAACTGTGTGATTTTGAGATAAATTGATTCAAAGTATAAGGGTTTTTTTTTCTTAACTTTGAGTTAATTGGCAAGAGTCTTCTAGGTTTCGTTTCAGTTTTAACTTATTGACACTGATCGTACTTATCCTCCTAATCACATTGACATTATAATAAATATGCCTGTGCTACTAATGTCAGTTTTACTAGATATGCTGTCATTACTTTTCCCTTGGTGACCTAACCATTATGCATATTTAATTTGTTGGTTATTTCTAGAAGAGGTCATAATTTAACTGCAGATAGCACAATTGCTGCTCTTCCAGACATTGTGGACATCTTGTTTTAATAATATTGTTGAACTAAAAGTTGATGACCTTTATCAGCTTTGGTTAACGATTCATAACTCCTTCGTCATAGAATAACTAATAATATGTCACAAGCTGTTTGCTCCAGATATATTAAATTCCTTATTCAGACATCTTTTAATTACATTAATCCACATTTAGGTGCTTACCACTGAAAATTTTCAGTTTGAGAGTATATATTGCATGGAAGCCTTTTATTTCCATTGCTTTAAGAATGTTTTCTGCATACATGATTCTTAATCATGAGTACCAAGCATTGTTTGTTGCTGTAACCATAGTATTAGAGTCCACTTCCTCTGTTGCTTTGGCACTTAGACATGTTGATCATGTTTTGACTTAGTTGTCACCTTATTGGTTCACTGAGTTCAGTGTTCCTACTTGCCTTTTAATCTCAGTTGAAATGCTGAAGCCATGTTTATGCACCATATTACACTAACAAATGTATTTATTATTTATGTCACCAAATGGATTATTTTGTTGTCTTATCTGTTGTAAGAGAAAAATCACTATTTATTAGACTAATTGTCAATTGTGACAAATAAATGACTATGCACACTACTAGTTGGAGATTGGCTCACATTTTGAATTTTTCTTCAAATATTTTGGAAATGTATTGTAAAGTGTTTACCAAATGATGATTTACAGATAGCAAATAGCCCAAGCATTTATGTCCTGGATACACCAGGAGTGCTGGTTCCTAGCATCCCAAATATCGAAACAGGTTTAAAGCTTGCTTTAACAGGTAATCCATCTAATGATCTTTTTTTTTTCTTTATGTTTTTCTTTTTAATTGATAATCTGGATATTAGGATCAGGCAAAATCACAAATTTTGATATTGAAAAAATATTTTCCTCACATGATGTTCCTTTCATCTATGGCATTGTTTGGCACGCTTTTAAAATAGGACCTACAGTAGCGTGTAGCATGTAGCGTGTTGACTAAGTCAATACGCAATTTACGAGGTTTGGTAAGTATAATTAATATAGCGACAAACAATTGAAACCCAACATTTTGAAACACTTGAAATACCAGCATTTAGGATAGCTTTTAGGATGTTGAAATTTATTTGTAAATATACCCTCAAAATATTTCATTATTAGTTATTATTTGTATAAATGCACATTCTTTTATACCATGTGATCACTTTATTATTTATTATTATTTTATTAATTTATAAATAATTTTGGTTAACTATTTATTTTATTATTATTTATTAATATTAAAATAGTTAAAATAAAAATAAGCTATTAGATTTAGGATACACATAATTCTGAAACTATTTAAATAACTATTTATATCATTTTTAGCCATTTTATGTTTATCAATTGATTCAAACATTGCATTTGTCAAAAACTTTACTTGAATTAATAATTAATTCACTACCAACTAATCGTTAATCTCTAGGCGCTAATCGCTATCCACTATTAACTATTCAAACCTGTGGGAAAAAGGAAGAATTTCTTGTAAATTAAGTTTTCCTCAATCCCCTAGAGTCTCTTTTATATGGAGAAGATGACTCCTAGGGTTTAATACATAATAAGGCAGGAAGTTAAATAAGTTAACAAACAAAATTGAGAACTTAATAAGGTAAGGAAGCTAATCATATCGATCAAGCTAAATATGTCAATACTCCCCCTCAAGTTGGAGCAAATACATCAACCATGCCCAACTTGTCCACGAGAAAGGAATGTCTCTTCTTCGGAAGTGCCTTGGTGAAAAAAAAAATGTCCGCAAGCTGAAGATCAGTAGAAATATGTGGAGTAACAATTTTGTTTTGCTTGATAGCATCGCGAATGAAGTGGCAGTCGACCTCAATATGCTTAGTGCGCTCATGGAATACCAGGTTAGAAGCAATATAAGTAGCAGATTTGTTGTCACAATACATTGGAATGGGAAGAGGGACAAAGATCCCAAGCTCCTTAAGAAAGGATGTAAGCCATGTAAGTTCACATGTCGTTTGGGCCATGGCACGATACTCAGCTTCTGCACTGGATCGTGAGACAATAGTTTGCTTCTTACTACGCCAAGTAACAAGATTGCCTCCAACAAAAGTGGCATAACCTGTAGTGGACCTTCTATCATTAGGAGAGCTAGCATAATCAGCATCAAAGTACTCATAAACATCTAAGTGGTTGTTACGTGCATAGAAAAGTCCCTTGCCAGGAGATCTTTTAG
>LTAE01006839.1:0-17233 GCA_001647135.1 Pontederia paniculata
ATGCCTCCTCCTCCATATACACTGTTGTTTATATGACCTCCTCCTCCTTCAACTGGTCGACCGCTTATATCCTTAGGACGCCCACTGCACACATATGGTTCTTCATTGATATATATTACGTGTGCAGTGGTCGTCCATTCCTTTAGCTCAGGTCGACCGCTGTACTGAACTTGTCTATGTCCTGTTATAGAAATCAGCTCAAACAAGTTCATTAGTACAGACTGAGTTCATTTACAAATTTGTGATCATTCAAAATAATCTCGGGATCCTAGATTCAACAGATGTGACTTACGACCCATGATGAGTCATCACGACCCGTAATGGTTTGTCAAAAATGCTAGTGAAAGCCGTGATGGAAATCACGGCTAATTACCTTCATCAGATTTCTTGGCTTCTAGGTGTTACGGGTCGTAATGTAGCATCACGACCTGTAATGGGCTTAAGTGCAGATGTATTCTGGTTATTGCGGGGCATGATAGTTTCTGACCGGGTGCAACTTTGGGTATCACGACCCATGAGGTGATATCACGGCCCGTGACAGGAGAGGGCAGGTGCGAAGACAGAATGTGACAAGGCAACCAAACGCCTGACTTGACCAGGACTAAGATGAGAAATGTCACTTGTCGCTGGAGATGCTTGCTTGCGTTGACTGGTTCTTGGCGATGAATCCGATTGCTCTACTTTATGTTTAGAATTGTGTATGACTCCTTTCCTCACCTAGGACCTGGTCAATACAAATCTTGAAGAAATTCTATAAGAGATCCTAAAACAAATGATCTAACTAAAATCAAATGAACTAAAAAGAAAAGTGAGAGAATTGGGTTGTCTCCCAACAATCGCCATTATTTAACGTCGTAGACTCGACGTCTCCAGTTGATGTTCAAGTTGCAAATGGGGGGAACTGCGAGTGATGATGCACCCAATTGTGTGTGGTGTAACTAAAGAATCGTAGAAGAAGTTGATTCCATATTTGCTTTTCGGAAAAAAGGTTGAACTGGTGAAGGCTCCCCTTTTTTTATTGTCCCTTTGAGATGGGACAAGTGAATGTTGACTGCACCAAAATTTAATGTAATTAACAATACAAATTATCAGAAGGGGATTTATATTTTGTACTGGATCTTTCAAATTGAATTTGGCATGTCTCATTATACTTTTACATACCAAAATTTATACATAAATATAAGAAAAATGATAGATGCCTTTGGTACATTTATACATGTCGATTTTTTTTTGCAATTACATATGCTAGTATTTTTTCATCAATAAAAATATTTTTTTGAGAGAAAATGATAACGGTTATAGAATGAAATATTGTTGCTTTGGTTTCGGTGGACTTCTCCAAAAGGTACTTACAAGATTCAGTTTCATCTACCATTATAGAATGAAATAACTAGCATGATTTCTGTCATCCATACTAATACAATATGACATGGTTATAATAATGCTAGAAAGGGAATGAAAAGCTACAAACTCCATAAAGTTTTTCTTTTATATTACAAAGAAACCAAAACTTAATACAAAAAAGTAAAAGGAAATGTTGTTAAAAAATATTTCATATTCCACGTCAGATGTGCATACAATTGTACCATTAAAAAATCAACCAATAAGAGATCAAACGGATATAACAGTTGAATAGTAATTGGATTGAGTTAAATAGGATTAACATTTTTTTTTACTAAAAAACTTTATTTATGATATTTTTTAAAAAAATAACATAATAAATGCTTAAAAAATAAGTTTGAATAAAAACAGTTATTAAAATAAATAATTATTTATATATCAACGTAGCAATAGCATTATCTTTTTTAAAATAAATATATTTTTGAAAAAATCATTTACATTCTTTCTTTCCTCTCATTGCACTATATTCAAATAATTTTTGACAATATCTTTCGTTACCTTATGATTTTTTTTCATTTATTATATCCCATTTATGTCTCCTTTCATTTGTTATCTGTTATTTTCTATTTATAATCCCAATTCAATTTATTATGTAATATTATTTCCATTATAATCTTTCTTCTTTCCTTTTACCACTATGGTTTTCTTTCCCTTTTTTTATCACCTTCCTAACAATTCTTATATCAAAATATTTATAAAATTACTTTTCTCACTCCTTTATTTTTTTTAGCTATTACTTTATCGCTATTTATTCTTTCTTTATTTTATCCTCTCACCTTTACTAGTTTCCTCTATTTTTCTTTTCTTTTATTTCCTTTTTTTCTTTCTTTTTTTTCTTTTATTATTTTAATGTTGTTTCTCTTTCTATTACAAGAATTTTCACAAGTCTACTGGTTCGTCGACATTTTTGCAAATTCAATTTGAACGAAACCGGTATAATTGCTATGTGAATTGAATAACACTGATTTCAACTATTTGATCAAAATTTAAACTTAAAAGTATTTTTTTATACTCGTTATTTTTTTGAAACATTTTACATAATTTATATTTTTCTATGAAATTTATCAAAATATTTTTCTTTGTGCTAAAAGATTAATAATTTTCATTTTTATAAGCTTAGAATAAACTCTTTTCACAATTTTGAGGATATAAACTACCTAACACCATCCATTTATAAGAGATGTAAAACTCGTTAGTCAATTAAAATTATTCTTTCTAATAAAAAAATCCTTCATTTTGAAGCTTTTATTTTCATTTTTTTTTCTCTTCAAGATCTGCTACCAAACCCCTTTCGTCCTACGTGGATGGTAGTTGAGTCAGCGTGGCGGATGCTCCTCAATTCACCAAACACACAGGAAATCCATTCTCCCAAAAATACCCTCCCGCGCGTCTGTCATGCCTTCATTCAAGTAGAGCACAAATTTTGATGCCGTGCTATGGGCATTACGGTAATATTCAAATCAGCCCATTTATCTACCCGAACGCAACTACTCGAACGCGTGTGACCTGAAAGCCGCCTTTAAATACCACGCCCTACCACCACCGCTCGCCGGAGCTCCTACCCACCGCTAACCTGCCCTTCTCCGACGAACCCATTGGTGTCGTTCGCGCCGCCCTTCCTTCCGCCGGACGATAAGCATGTCTTCTTGGAGTTATGCCTGATCTGCTCTCTCCCTTGTAGCCGTGAGGGAAACCAAGAAGAGATTTTTTTTTCTTTGCCCCCTCCCTTTTGGCTTAATTCTTTGCGAGTTCTGATCGATGGAGGCGGCTTTGAGCTTGCAATCGTGCTCTTGGATTGGCACGGAGAAGACTGCCGGAAGGAGTAGAAATGGAGGATTTCTGAAGCTCTCCCGGGGATTGACGAACGAGCGGAGGCCTCAGACGGCAACATTCGGGGATTCGAGGAAGGTCGGAGGCTCGATTCGGACGGCGCATGTGGAGCTCAAGTTTTCTTGTTCCTGCAACTACAACAACAGTGACATCAAGCCTGCGGGTGAGATTTGTTTGCGCTTCGGAAGAATGATCAAATTCGATCTTTTTTAGTCCATTTTGTTGATTCCTTTTGATTCTATGGTGTTAATTGGTTGAGTGTTCTGGGGACTTTGATGATGATGATGATGATGATGATGATGATGATGAATTTGTGGTGTTCTGGGGACTGATGTGGTAGGTTGTGTTGGATTTTAGCGGAAGGCTGCGATCTTTGCGAGTATTCTTCGTGAGTAGGTGGTGAGAATATGAAGGAGTCATCACCCCGCCATGTTTATGTGTTTCATACGCGAACAAGGTGTTTGTTAATTGACCTCTAAGAATTTAATTGAAACTTTTTTGCATCTCTTATATGCCAAACTTGAAACATCACGGTTAACATGACGGTACTTACCCCAAGGAACAAATCTCCTCTGCAACAGGATCTGGACATGAAAATTACAAAAGAATTTTGTCGTGGTTGTCTTATTTTAGTCTTTGGAACGTTGAACGTGTGTGGAGAACATCACTGGATTAACCCTCCTTTTTCTCATGTTTTTTGCTGCCTTTGAAACTACTATTTTCATCTGATTTTAGAGTCTTTCTTTTGCTTCAAATAGATCCATAACCCGAGGGAGACCTCTTTCGTAGCTCTCAGATTGTTTGCGTTATTCTTTGATTGACTTATCTTTCATGGATCATATCATGGAACTTGAACTTTGCAGACCCAAATGTCTATTTCTACAGTATTCTATTCATTTATAGAAAATGCTCTTGTTTTAGCTTTGTTAGTTAAAGTTGTGTTGCTTTACTTCTCTTATATAGGATCTGAGAACTTCCATAGCTCAGTTGATGGAGCAAAAACTATCAAGGTAAAAATATGTCTCTCCATGCTAAAAAAAAGAATAATAGGATTTGTCTTATCTTCAATTGTGTTAATAGGATTATGTTTTTTTATTGCAGAGAAAGGCACAAGATATTCTCCCCCACCTGAGTGGACGGTGTTTATATCTAGTGGGTCAGTGCTTTGCGATAATTTTGGCACTGATTACTTAATTTTGTATATCATCAATATTTGAGTTGTTTCTGATCATTGTTCTGGTGTTAAACGTTGGGTTTTTCACTTTTACAGGAATGATGGGATCTGGGAAGAGTACTGTGGGAAAGATCCTAGCAGAAGTGCTTGGTTATTCTTTTTTTGACAGGTTTGTTTGCAAATGACTGAAGTAATAGTTTATATCTCTTAGTTTGAACATTGGGTTTACATTTCTTATGCTTGTTGAAGGTCAAAGCAAGCCTTTTTTTTATTGTGCAGTGACAAGTTGGTTGAGCAGGCTGTTGGTGTGACTTCTGTTGCTCAGATCTTTGAGAAGCATAGTGAAGCCTTCTTCAGAGATAATGAGGTGCATTATCTTTCGTCATAACATTCCTAAATTCCTAGAAAATGGAGAGTAGGGAATTTATGTTACTATAGACTTGCAGCTAAGCACCTTTGAGAAGAAAGGCTAACAAGTGATACTGTTGTTTCTTCTTTCACGTTAAATATATCAGAGTGCTGTCCTGAAGGAATTATCTTCAATGCGTGGATTGGTTGTTGCAACTGGTGGTGGTGCTGTGATTCGCCCAATCAACTGGTACTTCTTTATAAAGATAATATTATACTTAACCACATTCTTAATAGTTATACAACTTACAATAGTTGTTATATGAACAATCAGGAAATATATGAAACATGGTTTATCAGTCTGGCTAGATGTTCCATTAGAAGCTCTAGCTAGGAGAATTGCTGCGGTTGGCACTGCTTCTCGTCCTCTTTTGCATCAGGAACCTGGTGATCCCTACACAAAGGTATATGCAAGCGCTTGCCCTGGAAATTCATAATTTTGGAACTGACATTAGTCTAGAATTATCAGTCTTTTAGGAACTTACGAAATGATAGTTTTCATTTTGAGGCTGTTATTTTGATGATGATTCCTTTCGACATTTTTCAGGCATTTGTTAAACTCACGACCCTTTCTGAACAAAGGGGGAAAGCATATGCAAATGCTGATGCGCGAGTGTGTCTTGAAAGTAAGTTTAACTTAGTAGTCTAAGTAATCTATCAAATGTACACAGTAATCAAATAATTAAGAAGACCTCACATACTATAAAGTTAATAGGATCAACATCAATTTGTTGAATTTTATTTTATATCATGCACCAATTCCCTGTATTTCCATCAATCTTGCAGCTATTGCAGCTAAACATGGTCACGGAGATGTTTCTTTGCTTACACCGAGTGACATCGCTTTCGAGGTAAAATCTCTTTTCTTCTGTATTTTGCATTTGTAAAATCTATCTGTAACTTCCAAAAAATTCTTCTGGATTTGGATCTCACAAGAATTCTTGTCAATTTGGTTTTCCATCAAGTTTCTCATTCAATTTCTATCAGTTGCACCAAGTTTCCTTGAAGATTCTACATTGTCTTGGAAAGTCTATATGCTATTAAAAGGTTGTCTGATATTCCTGTTACCTGTGTTGGTTGACAGGCACTACTGAAGATTGAGGTTCATCTTCTGGAGACTTCAGCTGTTAGGAATGGTCAATATTATATCCAGGGCTGAAAACAGATGCATCCTTGATCCTTGTTGTTGTGCCTCACTTCGTTATGTGATAAATACCCTTTTTATTGTTTCAACATTTATTTATTCACATTTGCACCTTTCGAGCTCAGCCAGTCAATGTAAATGAAGAGAAAGTTCTGATGCGCCCAAAGTCGGAAGTCATCTAGGCACATGTTTGTCGCTCTAACCCGAGCACATCCTCGTCAGGACATTAATCTTATTGCAGTATGTTGCAAGATTAATATACTGCCGAGTTAGGAGCTTATAGCCTAGGCGGAGGGATAGAGAGAGTTGGGGAATGTAACTTATCATTTCTTTCTCACTATAATATATAATGATTTCACAGTCGAGCCTTCTGTCATAAACATATTGGTTGGGTTTTGAATTGGTCGAGGATTGAGTTGGACCGAGCTATGTGCAATTCATTTTAATGTTGACGCGTTTGTATTTTAGATTCATGGTCGGTTTCTGGTGGTCAAAAGACGAAAGGGTGGTTGGTATGGTATAGTTAATCCTCAAGTTAATGAATTGGACTAGGATTTGATTGGTTGTTAGAGGGCACTTGGTTAGGTGAGGAATTGAATCGAGGGTCCCAAACTAAGAGAAAAAAAAACGTTTACTCGCAAGGCAATTAGTTAGGCGAGGAATTGGAGTCGAGGCTTCCAACCAAAATAAATGGAAATAAAATATTTCTAACATTTGTAAGATGTATAAAACCGAAGGAAAATAGGAGACCAAATTGATTAATCACATAATATCCCGTGTCTTATTACATAGAGCGACTCGACCAAATTGATTCCCGCAAATTTGCAACAATTTGTTATCTTAGAAAGGAGAATATCTAAAAATTTGTTATCTAAGAAAGGGTTGGCGTGTTTTAAACTGCGTAAATTGTCGGCATAACCCGGAGATATTGTTGTCTAAAAGGGATAAGAGGGCGCAAGGACATCAAATTTACAATTTTCTTTTAATAGAGTCCATTTATTGGGTCAGCTTTTGATTACAAAAGGCCTCTCTGACCTCCATTAGATATTTTAACGTATATCTAAATGAAATCTAATTGGCTCCAGAATCATGATTAAATATTACGGGCTGAGGTATTTTAAAATAATATAAACAAAGAAAATGATGAAAAGAAAATTCAAGATTGAACCCACAACTTTTGTGACGGTTTCAGCTCATCTATCCGTTTGGATAGTAAACTACAACAAATATGTACTTAATTTAAGGAATATATACACTGATATATACATATAAATACTATATATGGAGTTTTAATGTCACTCCTATACCATCTCGCCATTCCCAGTAAAATGTATTTGACCATTTTACCCTTTTTACATTGTGGAAAAATTATCAAAAGTCAATATCACGTATAAAAATAAAAGCTTTAGATAGTGTCACCCAATGAATGATGACTATATTAGCATATAATTAATTAGATGACGACTATATAACAAAAAAAAAATAATCAAAACATGATGTGAGTGTGTAAATTCATGGTTGTTATCATAGAAAGATGTTAATGATTCTAATATTAACAATAGATATTTTAGGAAAAATAAAAAAATATATCTGTATAACCTATATAAATATTTATCAATATGCATCACTAAAAAATACTATTAATTTCATCTTATTAGTGGTGAATATGTTTATTCCAGTCGGATAAAATAGAACATTTTTTTATAATAATTCTTTTCAAGTGACCATATTGTTACCCTATCAATTAAAAAAAGTTAATATTTTTTTATTAGTATGTATATCGTAAAATGTGGTGAACCAAAAAATATTTTGAACGGATTCACATTATAATAATTATAAAGTAATTATTAAAATAATATATGTATATATTCATATTTAATTTTGATTATATTTATCAATAATCATATAAGTATGGAAAAATTAGTAGTATCCGAAAAAAATAGTACCTTTATAAATGTATGCGGATCATCATAATAATATCAACAAAATAAATGATATTTTTTTGTTAAAAGAGATTAATCATGTGCTATTTTAGTTTTTTTTTCATATATAATGCTCTACTTTTTTATCATAAATTGTTTATCATAATGAAAGATTAAAAAAAAATAATATTCTTTGTTATTAAGAAAAGGATTCGTTGATCAAAATAATATGAAGATATATCAAAATGCAAAGTAATATTTTAATTAAATAAATATAATAGCTCAATAGTCAACATCATAATCAATAAAAAGTTGTGATTTTTTTTATGTATGATTGAGTTGCAGTAACCATGTTCTGACAACTTTATACATTTGATGATGTGAAATGGGTGTAATGGTCAAACATTTATTTATTTTTTTCGATTGATGAAAGAAGGAAGAGCCTTGTTACAAAAAAATATTACATAGAGCTGGGCACATTAAGCTCATTGATGTCTCCAAAGAGCAATCTGCCTAAAGCGATCGGCGGGTCTATCAATTCTCGTGGTTCAGATCTGATATCATATGGGAGTTTAGCTAGCCAGTCATCGCACTAGCGCTGATTAACCTCCCTTCTGATATGTCCCAACTTAATTGTCCATGGCTTGTTGATGATGTACCGAATATCTGCTACTAGCTGTTGAATTCTTGGATTAACTTGCATCTCGCTACTTAGTATTGTTACCGTTGAACATGATTCAGATTCTAGGATGATCTTGGAGTACTTGTGCTGTCGGGCAAAGTGAAGTCCATAGAAGATAGCCCATAGCTCTGCTTCAAGCACGGAAGCTGCATGTGATGGTCCCGTAAAGCCTCCAATCTAGTTCCCTGTATCGTCCCTGAAGATGCCTTCGACTCGAGCTCGATGACTGGATCCATCTATTTGCATAAAGCTCCCATCAATGTTGCACTTTATCCATCCCTTTTCAGGGGATTTCCAACCTTCTCCAGCATCTTGGGTTCTTTGAATTCCAAGGTTTGCCGCCCACATGTCTACGAGACATGAATTGGAAGCGAATTGTAGTATGTCTCCTGCCGAGTTAATTGGTGCAGTGAAGTCCTGGACAAAAACATTGTTGTTTCTCCATTGCCATATCTTCCAACAAGCAACTCCGAACACTAGGGACTAGCAGAGGTCATTTTTGGCTCTTCTTGTACTGAGGTTAGCAACTAGTCAAGCTCTGATGGGAGCATTAAAAAAAGAAGTATGAAAATTCTCTGGAACTAAGGATCTCCATATTCCTTTCACCCAAGCGCAGTCCCTTAGTGCATGTAGGATAGTTTCTGGGTGTGAGAGACATCTACTGCAAATGTCTTAATTTGCTAGATGTCTACAGGGCCTTTGATCATTCGTGAGGAGCTTCTCATGCGTTAGGATCCAAAGAAAAGAATGGATGTGCTGAGGTCCTTTCCACTTCCAAATTATCGACCAAAGTTGTTCCATTTAGGTTCAGCTAAAAATTGATATGCAGATCGTGTACTGAAACTCCCACTTGCCTCAAGATGCAATTATAGTTGATCTAAATTTCCTATAATGCATGGCGGGCTTATTGCTGCAAGTATGTTTAGTTGCTCAGGATTCATCTGCTCCTCCAATGTATTCCAGTCCCAGCTACCATCCTGTTGTACTAAGGATTGCAGTGTTAAAAAGATGCAAGTCCTTCAATCCAAGACCCCCATGTTCCTTCGGTTGAGTGATGCAATCCCAAGCAATTAGGTGTATCTTCCTTGATTCCGGAGAGTGTTTCCAAAGAAAAGAGCGATAGGTCCTCTCCATTTCTTGGATTATACCACTGGGGACTTGCATTGTTTTCATCACATGTAGGGGAATGCTTTGGAAATCAGATATGACTAAGGTTGTGCACCTTGCCAGGGATAAAGATGAGGCTGCTCACCCTGCAGTTCTGGCTTGCATTCTACATAGAAGTTGATGGACGTGGTGCTTCCTTAGTCTCCCATATACAAGTGGCACTCCAAGGTATTTTCCTAAGATAGAGCATTCCTGAAAGCCACTACAGCTGAGAATTTGTTCTTTAGTCTATGGATCTGTCGTTCGTTTGAAAAAAGATGGAAGACTTCAATGTATTGACCTTCTGCCCTGAAGCTTCAGAGAACCATTCTAACAACCTCTTTATTGTTCTCATTTGGTCAGTTTTGGCCTCAGCAAAGAGGAGGATATCCGTCTGCAAAGAATAAATTCGATATTAGTGGTCATGTTGTCCTGCTCGCATGGGAACCCATGATCCATTTGCAAAGCTAGTGTTTATTTGGTGACCAAGTCTTTCACTGCACACTACAAATATGTAAGGGGATAGTGGAGATCCTTGTTGAATACCTCTACTTGGCTTAAACATCTTTGTAGGTTCACCATTCCAGAGGACACATGAAGTTGCGGTGGGGATGCATTCCATGATACTGTTCCGGAGTGCATTAGGAAGTCTTATGACTGATAGCATTTCAGCGATGTTACTCCATCTTAATCGATCAAAAGCCTTCTCGAGGTCCACCTTAAGAGAAAAGAAACTCTTGCGTCCTCTCATACGGTGCATGGTGTGTAGCACTTCCTACGAGATAATAATATTATCATGTATACTTCTGCCTTTGATGAAGCTCGTCTGGTGCGGTCCAATGATATCCGGGAGGATGCTTTGCAATCTCATCGCTATAATCTTTGTCATTGTTTTATAAGTTGTATTACATAAGCTTATGGGTCTAAAATCTTGTATCCTTTCTGGAGTCTCCTTCTTTGGTATTAGGACAATGCGATTGTTCTTGATTACTTCTAGGCTTCCTTGACCTGTGAAGATCTTCTGTATGAAATCAGTTGTCACAGCTCCAAGGACCTCCCAATTGTGTTGATAAAAGATGGCCTGAAAACCATCTGGGCCTGGGGCTTTGTATGGAGTCATGGCAAATAAAGCTCTTCGGATTTCCTCTGTAGTGATGGGGCTGGATAGCAAACCAAGCTTGGTTGGATTCATAGGCGGGAATTGAGATGTTGCTCTCGCTTGTGGGTGGATCTAATCTTCTGTGAAGAGTTTCTTAAAATGTTCATTCACATGTGCAAGCAATCGATCCTTATTTTGTATCCATTGGCCATTTTCTCCTTGTAGTTGAGTGACATGGATCCTTTTTCTTTTAATTATGGCTTTAGTGTGAAAGTATCTAGTGTTGCGATCTCCATGTTTGAGCCAATTACACCTTGATTTCTAATACCAAAGAACTTCTTCCTGTGCAAGAGTAAGATCTAGCTCCTTTAGTAACTCAACCTCTAGTCATTTTAGGAAAGGATTCGGCCTGGCTTGTAATGCTCTTTGAATTCCATTAAGCCTTGCTAATAGAACATTCTTTCGCTGGTTTATGTTGCCGAAGGTGTTTTTATTCCATTCCTGGACATCATCCTTAAAGTTCTCCAGGTTCCTTATCAAGTTGATGTGTGCCTTCCAGTGCCGCTGCAGGAAATCTTGGAAATCTGCATGCGATTGCCATGCTGCTAGGTACCGAAAAGGCCGCCTTCTATCTGTTTGGAGGATTGAGGTTGAAGAGATAAGTAGAGGGTGATGATCGGAATTTACCATTGGTAGCACGAGGGCCTAGCCGTCCGGGAATGCAGTTCGCCAATTAGGGTTGCACAATGCCCTGTCTAACCGTTCCATGAGTTGCTCCCTGTTCCTTGTTGCCCCGTACCAAGTATATCGCGGGCCAAAGGTGCCGAGGTCGATGAAGCCACAACGATCTATTGTCTCTCTAAACTTTGCAACCGATGCATAATTGATTGGGGCGCCACCAACCTTCTCATACTCATCGGCAACTTCATTAAAGTCTCCTACAAGAAGCCAAGGCATCTGGTTATTAACATTCAAGATTTGGACCAGATGCTCCCATAACTCCTGCCTCCTTGTAGCTTGAGTGCTTCCATAAATGGCTGAGAGTATCCATTGATTATTTATGCTGGTGATTTTGCAATGTAATGCTTGTGTATGTGCATTTAAAACAAAAACCGATAATTCTTGCGGATTCCAAAAAAGCCAAATTCCGCCCATGAAGCCAACTGCTTCAATGCGTTCCAAATTGTATCCCTTGAATCTTTTGCACACCTTCTCTGACGCACTGCCACTAATTCGTGGCTCAAGTATAATCCAAATATCTGGTTGGTTCCTCTGCATGTATTCGTTCGTAGTTTGTGTGAAGCTTCATTTGCCAGCCTCCCGGCAGTTCCAACTTATTAGACGCATAAATTAAACTAGTGGTGGTGTTCCAAGGGAGGAGCCTGATTTGTCCAAGCTCCTTCACCTTTTCGAGTGTCAAAAATGCCTTTGTCCACTGCCATATCTTCAGGTTCATTTAGGTACTGTTGCTCCCAAGCATTTCTAGGCATTGCATTAGACACCCCTGAAATATTCATATTTTATTTTCTGGAGGGACACATTTGCTTTCCTTTGTTCTCCAACATGTGGGATGAGTTATTGGGAGCCCATGTGCCTGGCACGTGACTCAAGTTGGGTGTGTCACTATACATACTGTTGCCCATGCCACGTACCACTGAGTGTGTCTCTCTACCATTAATCTGATCTGGCTTCTCTTGTGCATATGGACCATCATGTTGGTACGAGGATGCTCCTGCTACTACTGGGCAATTGTGTTGATACGCAGAGACTCCTGCTGCAGCTTCCATTGGAAAGGGGTGAAGCTTCATAGGTGTTTTGATTGTTGATGGAGTTGTCAGACTGCGCCTCGGGCCACAAACCTTAATTAAGGCATCATCATTGGGTTCCGCATTAGGACGCTTTGTTATCTGTTTCTTCCCTTTCCAGTGTTTATTCCATACTAGCAACCACTCTCACGGATCTTGCTCCTTTATGTTTCCTGTTGTTGCCTCCTCCTGTTTGTCTTCCGGCGAGTTTGTGGTTGTCTTCTCCGGCACTGTTGGTTGCGCTCTCCTTCACCAAGTTGAGGTGTTCAGAGCAACTCTCCTTGGAATGGCCTATTCTACCTCATTTGAAGCACAATGTTCCAACGCCCTCATACTCCACTATATACCTCTATCCTCAAGTCTCTACTGATGGAATCATAGGTTCCTCTAGGTCAAGTTCCACGCAAAGCCTAGCAAAGCGACCTCTTAGATTTTCTTCTGTGAACCGATCAATGCGGAGCAGCATACCAATACAATAGTCAATACGCTTGAGAAGTGTCATGTTTAGGAATTCCAGTGGCAGATCCTGAACACGTATCCATGTTGCAGATCTACTAATCTTGGCCTCTTGTGGTTTGAAGTTGGTGATCAATTCCCGGACTGAGAGGAAATTTCTGAGAATCATCCACGGACCCCCTGTGAGAGCCCATGCTCTATCTTCACCGGCAGCGAGTCTAACATCAAAGAAACCATTTGCCAGATCTGTGACACTGAGTCTGCCTTGTCTTCCCCACAACTGCTGCAGTCTTTGTTGAAGATAGGGTGCTCCAACGTGTCATCCCGATAACTTCACTATGAGAGCATCCTTCCAGGGACTAGCGAATTCTTGCAACTCCTCGTCTATTACAAGGATTTTAAGGCATTTATTGTTGCTCTTGTCTTCTCTGCTATTGATTTGCTGCAGTGTTTTTTCCTTCTCTCCAACTTTGGAGGCTTGGTGAAGTGTGGTTGCATGCTGAATTACTTCTGCAAAAGCTCTCTGATCATGCACAGAAATACTTGAAGAGTCTGGTTGGTTGCCTGGCTTTCTTAGAGAGGGGAGAAGCTACGTGCACTGATGTCATCTTGTCCACGTCCGTGGCAGCCTTGCTGGTGCTTCTAAGTTGAGGAAAATGGATGAATATCATTGGTGGTGGAGGCTCGTTGGTAGGTGTGGGAGGGGGCTTGTCATCCGGTCGCGCTTACATTGTTCCTACTGTATTCTTTTTGAAAGGTAGAATTCATGTCGATCGGATGGTCAAGATCTCTTGGCCATTCCCCCTAAGTATATTATCTTCCACATTCTATTGTGTTCATATTTTGTGGACAAATAAATTATGGTCAAAAATTTATTTTTGAGAGTGGAAATAAGTGCTATACTGCTATGGGAGTGGCATTAGAGGGAGCCTAGTATATAATATTATACATAAAAAAATGTTGGGAGTGAGCGCATCTACTCTAGTTACTAAATCAAAGAATAGCTTCTTAGTAGACTGGTTGACACCTTGCTACCTCTTGTAAAAGTCAAGAGTTCAAGTTCCATGTGGGACGTAGTTTATTTTCATTTTTTGTATAAGGCCAGTGATCTTATATGACCAAAAAAAGAATAGCAAAGGTAGTACGTCAACTTGGAAAAGCATTTAGTCATGGCATACAATCAACAATAACTTTTTTTCTTGGTAGTTTGTCTCCAAAATTATGTAATGAAGACACCATAAAGCTCCATGGAAATTATTGGTGATGACATTTATGAAAAGAGTGGTCCTATATTCTAAATTTTCTTTCTTTATAATAACATAAATTATTATATTAATTTTTTGAAGTATTTTAAATATATGAGTATTTGAAAAAGATTGGATTAAGAGGATGAATTGGTCCTTTTCTTCTCTGCAACTGAAAGGTTTAGCTTTAGAGAAACAACTGCAAAATTTCTAGTAGCTAAAGAAAAAAAATGATAACCAGATAAGAGGATAAATACGTAGAAGCAAGAGATGCCATTTCTACCACTTTATTCTTTTTTTTCATTTCCACATGGAGTGGCGGTAGTGGTGGTGGATTAATTTGATTATTGTCCTTCATCTATCTAGCCTCTTTTTTTGTATTTTAGAATAAAAAATTAGAGGTTACTTTGAAGTTCGAGTATTATGAGTGCTCGAAGACTCTAGATTGATGTGACTTGTTCTAGAAAATCAAAGAAAACAAATAGGCAATCAATCAGTTAGAAAATGGCTAGTGTCCTTAAGGAACATGGTCCATGTTATTTAAAGGCGGAGTGCGTTCTAGAGAGCATGTGTTGTGGTTTAGTGCACGTTATATATAACGAGGACCATGTCATTCAAAGACACAAACTATGTTCGACTTATTGTCGGACGTGGTGCGTGCTTCAGGGTGGAGCCTAACACGAGCCGAAACATGGACTATTTCCAGATGGAATGCAATTCGTGTTCAAAGTTGTGGGGTTGATGGTTAATTCTCTGCTTTTAATTCTTGCACGATCACAAGAAAATAGAAAAAAATAGTAAAATTCAAATTAAGAGATAAAGGTTTTTAGAAATAGAAATCAAAATAGTTCCCGACAATAGTGTCGAAAACTTGATGTGAGCATATCAATCACTGAAAATTCAGCAAGTTTACTGGTCGCATTAGTAATAAGAGATAAGAAAGAGTGTCAGACCCACGAAGATTGACGAGTTTAAATTCCTAAACCTTATCTATTAACTTGAAAAGATTAAATTTCAGTCGATCTCATATTAGAAAAGAAAAGATAAGAAAAGAAAACATAAAAATATAAAAAATGAATATTTTATGAAGATTTATCAAGTTGATGAATTTCATTAGACTTTTATGATCTAATCGAAGGTGATGCTGCAAAATATGAGGATATGAATGACAAAAGGTGAGAGGAGACTATATTTGATAATGGGTTCACAATAATATTTTTCATCATATTGTAAATATTGATGAACTTGATGAAGAATGAAAAAAAAATTGTAAAAGATGTTCAAGAGCAAATCAACACAGAATAAGGTGATGAAATAATTTGTTAACCTAAATTATAAAGATGATCATTATGTTGGAGAACATCTAGGTAGCTTTCATGAGTTAATTAGTAAGTCGATTCAAGCATTATTGTTATTGAGTTCATTATCTAATAAGTTAAAAAATACTCGTTATCTCTCTAAGTAATTTTACTCTAGGAGAAAAAGTATCTTCAGGAATTATCATTATTAAGGATATCTTGTTGAATGAAGAGCGAGAAGGCAAGAGCAGAAACTGAACAACTCATCAGAAGTGTTCATTGTGGAAAATCACGAAAGAAGCAAACAAAAAACTCTCACTTCCATGATCAATCGAGGTCTAAAGAAAAATTGATGTCCAAAAAAGAATTTACTTGTCATTGCAGTAGAAACTAGAACACTTCAAGAAACAATGTAGAAAATTGAAGTGTTTAAAATCACATGAAAGGGCTAACAATGTTGAAAAAGAGAAGAAGAACCGTGTTGAAAAAAAATATTATAGTGGCTACATCAGTGATGTATATTTTTGTAATGAAAAAGATTGTGCCATTGTTGTGAGCCAAGCTTGAGTTTTAGATACTATAGTTTTTTTTTCATTTTTGCAATTTCAAAGATGTCTTCTCGATACATAGAATGAGACATTTGAAATAGTAAAGATGAAGAACAAGTCTGAGTTCCTAATTACTCACATTGGTGATACTCATTTGAAGACCAACACTAATTGTAAGATTGTACTGAAAGATGTGAGACATGTACATGATATCCTTTTAACTTTAATTTTAGTTGAAAAATTAGATGAGAAAAACTATAATAGCGACTTCAAAGGGGGAGTATGAAAATTAAAAAAAGATTGACTATTTTTTACGAGAGGGCAAAGAGATTATACTCTTGCAACACTAAAACACAATATTACACTGTGAAGTAAATATGTCTGAAGAGATGTCTCCTTTAGAATTGTGGCACAAATGACTTAGCCAATGGGTGGGAAAAGATTTGAGATTCTTTCTAGACAAGATATCTTTTGGCAGTGTTTGGTTCAAATTTTGTTATACCAAGAATAAGAATAGTTATACTCATGGTATAGTTATACTTATATTTTATCCTCATTTTTGTTTGGTTGGGTATAAATATTATTGTGATATATTATAATTTGTGTTTGGTTGAATATGAGAATAAATATATATATAATATAATTTAGTTATAAATATATTGTATTTTCATTATATTTTCAGATAATACAAATTACAAATATTTTTTAAGATAAATAGTTTATTTAAAATCTGATTTATTAGAATATTTTTAAAATTATAATACAAAATTTCATTACATCACCACATAAAATACCAATACATACTTTATAAAAATAACAATTTATTGCAATACATTATAAAATACCAACATAATTTATCGCAAAATATTTTCTAACTAAAATTATATTACAGAATTTCATTACATCACCACATAAAACACCAATACAAATTTTGTAAAATTAATAAAATATTGCAATACATTATAAAAACCAACATAAAATAACACAAAATTATTACAATATAGTCGAATAAAATTATATATTATGTCATAATAATAAGTCCAAGCTAATATATATATATATATATATATATATAT
>LTAE01006840.1:4317-14722 GCA_001647135.1 Pontederia paniculata
GCTCATTTCCACTAAAACCTTCAGACGTCCATTCTCTTCTCCTGACATTCTCCAGATCCACTGACACCTCGCTAGATTCCTTGGACGTTCATTCCTTCTTCTGTCAGATATCCTGGTCGACCGCTACTTTGTCTCTTCAGCCTCGGACAACCTCTGACACCTCATCGGTCGTCCGCCCATCTTACAGTCGTCCGATCTCCAGCCTCCATCAGTTCTGACAAACTCCTGGACGCTCGCTTGTTTTCTCACCAAGACTCCGGACGACCTTTGTCTTCACCTGATGTCCATCGGTCGTCCGCATTTCATCTACGATCGACTAATCTCTTGGTTGTCATCTGCTTTAGTTGTCCACTGTTTCTACACTAGAGCCTTCGGACGTCCACTCCAGCCTTGGCAACATTCTGGTCGTCCACTGTCTCCACCCTGAGCCCTTTGGACGTCCATTGTCTTCATCCTTTGATCTTCGGTCGTCTGCTCTTCACCTTCGGACAACCTCTCCTCTGCTTAGCCAAGACCCTTCTTCGACTAAGTCTTCACTGGGCGTCCACTTCTCCTTGGACTGCATGTTCTCCATCCTTCGGTTGTAAGTGTGATACCTTCGGTCGCCCACTGTTCTTTGTCAGGCGACCTCTTTTGTTCAGCCCTTCTCTTCGATCATCCTCTTTATATCTTTGGTCGACCGTTTAACCTTTGACTCCTCTTCACATGCATTCTCCTTCAATATTGGTCGACCACTTCATATGCTTAGGACGACCACTGCACACTTAGAGTTCTTCTGATATGTATTCTATGCACATAGGTCGTCCGTTCTTTAACTTTGGTCGGTCTTTCATATTTTGAACCTGAATATCCTGTTTCAGAAATCAGCTCAACAAGTTCATTAGTTCGAACTAAGTTCCCTTACAAATTTATAATCATCAAAACAATCTCGGGATACTAGATTCAACACAAGAAAAAATAATGATGCACTATAGGATTAAAAGAAACAAAAAAAAGATACAACTGGTCATAAGAACATTCTATCCATTTGACTAAATCTGGAAAATGAAAGTAGCTATCAAAGTTGATTGGAAAACATAAAACATAAGTTGAGCTCAACATCATAGTAATCACATAAAATGGAAATAGCTTTGAGTTTGTTTAGCTTTTTCCCCATTCTCCTCAACAACCCCACTACAAAAAGTTGGTTCTTGCCCAAAAATAACTCTCCACCCCTTTCCTAGGGTTTTCCTCTCTAGATATGCCTTTTCTTCTATCAATGCATGTATGATATGTTCTAGAAAGCTTTCATAAAGAATGTTTTTCGTTAAGACAAAAAGATGAGCTATTAGAATTCCGCCAATTTTTCAACTTTATTTTTCTAGCAAGGTACTTGGTTGTGACACATGATGCAGTTGTCAGACAATTTTATTTTTTTATACTTCATCATCTTTCTAAAAATACACAAAATAATGTCAATTCTACTTCAAATAAGCAATAATATAAGATTTGAAAGAGAATACTATCAATTGTTGAAGATGCTAACCAAAATATAGTTTCTCCTATTTGTACCCATAAGAATTGATCATTCATTAGGAAAGAAATCAGGAACAAATGTAATAAAATCTCCCAAATAAAATCCTAACTTGCAGGTTGAAAAAAAAAGCAATTTCCTTAATATATGTGCCATCTCAAGCAATTTTCAATTGTGGTCCAAATATCATCATGTTAGTTTTTGTGTTTGAGCTATACTCTTGAGCAACAAGGCTTTTAAGGCAATTAGTCCCCTTTTAAGACTGCAACTTGAACATATCTTGTGTGGTCTAACACGATCACGAAATGCAGCCCAACTAAATAAATATACTCCAATGTGGTTCATATCATATTATGTTTGCTTTAAACTTCTTTAAATGCATAGGATTAATAATTTTAAGCAATTAAAAAGAGCATTTACCTATAGAGTCACGCTAGATTATTTAATGGTTCATTAAGACAATAATTTTATTATGTCATTATACCACCATCAGTTTGAAGTTAATTTACTTTTTAATATAAAGATCTACAAATAAATTTTGATGTCAAGTTAATTTTTTGGGGAGTTCACACATTATTTTTAAACTTGAACAAAAAAATTATTAAATTTAATTTTATGGATGAAATATCATGCTACTTGATTGTAAATTCACTGTTTCCACATTTTTGAAATATAATAGATATCAGTTTTATGTAGATAAAAATATTCAGAAACAAGTGTTGAACAAAATTGCCACTAAACAATTATGAATAAGAGTAATAATTTATGTTACATGACGAAAGTTTAAAAATTATAATTTTATGAGTCAAATGTCCCTTAAGAATATTAGAAAGTTATCTTTAACAAATTGATTTATTTATTCTTACACTTCCAAACTATAACAAATTTTTGCATCTAGCTCCAAGTTTTCAAATTTCTGCTTTGCACCCTTGATCTTTCAATGTTCTTTTTCACTTTAATTTTTCTATCGACCACCATTTATTTTTCTATTTTTCTTATACAAAACTTTCCTGCTCTCTCTCTCTCTCTCTCTCTCTCTCTCTCTCTCTCAAATTGACAAACAAGTCACCATTTAGCTTGAGCAAGCTAAGTCCTACAACCCATCCTATGCACTTGCAGGAACTTAGTGCACGTAGTCACCTGCGTGAACAAGCTTCCATTGTGTATGCGTAAGGTAGTTCTCGTGTTGTGCGCGCGCGCGCGCGCGCGCGAGAGAGAGAGAGAGAGAGAGAGAGAGAGAGAGAGAGAGAGAGACGGTAAATTGATCAATTGAAAATTAAAATTATCAAAAGATCTGAATGCCAGTTGACCGCCAAAATGAAATGTCGAAACATTAAAATATCATTGGTGCAAACCTGAATTTTGAAACTTATGATTAGATACAAAAATTTGCCAGAGTTAAAGGGTATAAAAACATATCCCTGATAATTTTATGTTGATGAATATGAACCATTCTTTTTTGTTGATGACTTGATTATTATCCATCTATTAGGAGTCAACTCGCATATATGATGCCAATACATCATGCCACCTACAATATTGTAGCTTGATGCACATTTCTTTTTGCCATGACTATATGATATTTAAGAACTTATAGGCTAAGAAGGTCATCGTTATCAAATATTAGATTGACAATTATTATAAAATTTGCATCACTGCAAAAGTATGTTATAAATTACATAAGCATGTGAGCTTAGAATTATTTTTGTAAAATTCATAAGCAATTAAAAGATCAATATTTGTCTTATTTTATAAATTTTCATTTCAATATTACATATGATCAAATGCTAAAACTTGGTGTACATATTTGTTTATTATTTTCAAATGTTATTTTACGTAGTGTGAAAGTCGAAATTCAACTAAATACATGTCAAATTAATAGCGATAAATTTCAAGGTCACCATCATTCGAATATTTGAACTTGATGAGCAGAATTAAGTCCCAAATAAGTGTAATATATGTCTAATACTCCTTGTCCTCTTTGTGTGACCCTCAAATTGGAAAGTTTGGATAACCCCAAAATACTCTATTATATTTAAAAATAAATTTTCATTAATTTTCTTCTTTCCATTTAATTTATATTTAATGAAAAAAATTGTTGTCATGTATATTCTAATCTATTAAATTTGCTTTTAATGACTAAAAAATTGTAATGTACCTTTTGTCATTTAATTTGCTTTAATGACTAAAATTATTGTTTACTACCTTTTTTACCATTTAATTTGCTTTTAATGACTAGAATTATTGTCATTTACCTTTTAGGTAATTTGGAAATTTAATTTTGATTCTCACTTGTTGATTTTTTTTTCTCACTTTACACAGCGATAAAGAAATTCAATAAATAAAAAGATATATTTATGAAAAATATTATCACATGCAATGGCATAAACATTATTTTGTGGCTCGACACCGGCATAATGATAAATATTGCACCTGGCCTGACTGCAAATTAATTAATGAATAGCTTCACATTTTTATCTCCTATCACAAAACTTGAACTAATGCCACCAACCACACTCACCATTAACATTAACCTTCTGGCCAAGACCATATATTCATTCTCACTTTCTCCATCTTAGTATCCCCCTCCATGTCCCACTTCAATCCGATGGACGCGATTCACGTGTACCACTCTAAGGAGCGACAACTCTTCTCGAGAATGGTGTTTGACCTCGACATGGATCCAAACAAGTCAATGGAGGTCATAGCATTTTGGCTGTGGTTAGAAGAGAATGGCCATGGAGATGTGATTAGAAAGATCAACTCCTTAGATGACGCCATGCTGCTACAAGTGGCTTTAGTGGGGCAAGAGTTCATCAAGACCTTGCACCATAGGCCTGGGGATCTACAAGGCTCTCCTAATACTTCTGCTGATGCCGCATCCAACTCATGTTCCTTTCGACAGGCTGCCATGAAAGGCATCACATACTATCTCCACAATGTCTGTTTTAAGGCTCTTGATGATCTGCACAAGAAAGCAGAAGTAGAGAAGTTAGTATCATTGATGAACAAAATTTGCTTAGACTACAACAAAGCAAGCCCCATAGTAAACACTAATATGGGACATGGCCCATTGGTGCATCTTGGACGGGGTACCAATGTGTCACACGAAAGAAATCTTACCTCTGGGTTGTCACCATTAATGCCGAGTAATTGGCAACCATATGTACCTCATGGAGAGGGTACGAGTAGAGGCAGAGACGAAAATTTTGAGAAGTATTTGAAATTGTTTCCTTCAACATTTGAATGGCCATTTGTTGGACATCACAGTAGTACTCCCCGACTACCACTTGGTTATCATAGAGGTATTGTTCACTCATAATTTTTTAGTCAATTATTTAACATTACCAGGCAATAGTTGTATAATTTCATGCATATAGGTTGATTTTATTTTCTTATATTGTTTGATTTTATTCTCTCCAAGAACACGACCCAAGTTTGGGTGCTCCAACACGATTGTTAGCGGAAGCAAGTTCTAACATCCCCCGTGATGAAAGAACATTGTTCGTGACCTTCTCCAATGGATATCCTCTAAGTAGGGATGAACTTTATAGTTTCTTCATGAGGTAAATCTTTTTTTCATCAATATCATTGTTACATTACATATTTTGCTTGAAAAAGATTAAATTAAATGCATCGGAAGATACATGATTATGTTGAAGCATGTATCTATTTTTTCATCACAATAACCTACTTTACTATGATTGTTAAACGAATCAACGGAAAAAATCTAAATTTTGTATGTGTTTGTGTAGAACCTTTTCAGTAGTTGTATTGTCCTAATCTAATACCAGTCTCGGAAACTCTTATTTTCTTTTTATTGGACGTCGGGGCCGTCTCGCGAATATCTTCGATCCGAACCTTCGCATCTACTCTATATTAGAGGATGAACCAATAAATAGTTAATTTTGTGAAATTGTATTTGTGATTGTTTTTCTTTGTAGAAAAATTACTTTCTTATGTAGAAAATATGTATATTATATGAAGAATAATATATTAGTACATAATAAATTTTCCTTTATTTCTTCTTGCTTCATTCTTGATCATTGCATTTACAACTTTTTGCGTGAATCAATCTAAAATTATTTTTCATTGCAAATATGACATATATTCCTTGATCCTAAAAAGATGACTTTATTATTTTTGTTCAATGGATGATATATCACATTTAGATTTATTTAATTTGAGCCAAATAGGAAAACATATAAAAAATAAACTATTAATGGCACAAAAAACAAGTTATATAACATAAAGCCACAAAATTAATGCACCAAGATCATGATCATATATGCAACTAAATGCTAACACAACATTAAAAATTATAATTTATGGCATGAAATTTAAATCAAGACTACCTTGGATCACTGGCATGGTATATATCCTTTCCCTTCTTTCTCTTTGAGCCTGTCTTCTTTGGTTTTCCTCTAATCTACTCAAGTCCTACCCTCTGTTCTCACTAATAAATAAATAGAAGTGAATGGAGAAAGTAGAAACCAATCTCCTATTTATAGAAAGAAATCTTTGTAACGTAAGCATGCATGTTAGACATTTGTAATAAAAAAAATGTAAAAAACCCCGTATGTCAGACATGATAAACGTTTTGTACGAATATGACAAGTAACGGCTCGAATCTGACATGTAACGTATGTTAGACTTGCTCTGTCAATGTAAAATAAAACGTATGTTAGAAATGATAAAAACATTGTAGAAATCTTACATATAATACCTAAGTTGTCAAATATATAATTCCCTTATATATAATTAAAATGGTATAATGTATTAATATTTACATTATTGGTAATTAAGGACAAATATAATATTGTCATTAAATTTTACACTAATTTCTATATCATATTTAATGAATACTACCAATTTGATAGGAACATTTGCATATTATATTCACATATTTGATTGTATGCTAGTCTTAAATTTCCAAAGTAAATTATTTGTTTGAGAAAACCTTATTCATAAATAATACTTCAATAAATAGCATAACTCACTCCCTCATGAAATGTTTAATTCTTCAAAGAATTAACAATCAAGCAAATTTACTAAGTATGTTTCGCCAACTACAGATATTACATTGTTATTAAAATAGAAACATTAAAAAAATGAATTAAAGTTATTGCCAGATGAATGCAATTGAAATATTTATCATTTTGTAAAACTTGAGGTACATGGGAGAAAGGGGGGAAATATTAATGTACAAAGTTATATAACGATGCAGTTACTAATCAAATTATCTTATTTAGTCTCTCTATATTTGACAATCTAATTTTCAACTCTTTATTATTAAACAAATCTTACCATTATTTTTATAATGTAAGTTTACTTGACTACCGAATATAAAGTAAATTTGATATGTGTAATAGTTTTATTTATATTTGTCAATTAACTTGTAATAACAAAAACTTATTCTTTTGTCTTTTATTATGAATCTCATGTTTTTAATGATTAGATTATATAGTTAACACATTTAAGGTACAGTAAGATTATGCAAAAAGTACTATTGTCTTGATACTATACTCATCCAAATCATTCCACAAACTTAATTATATAATTAAAATATAATTTTGAGTTATGTTCTTTCGACGGCTAATATAGGCCATATAGTGAAACAACTATGGTTCTAGGATAACTGAACCTATTAGCACTATGTTCTCTTTTAAATCTGGAGTTTATTTTCTCTGTATTGAAACATGCACAATCACATAACGCAATAAATCAAATAATAAACCTTCGAAAGTCGAAGAAAGGATTTAGAGATACTACAAAGTTTTTCAACTTGTTTTTCATTTTTATCTAGAAAACAAATGCTTATTAGTGCATACACACACATTTTATTATCAAAACATTGGAAGTTGACTTGGGCATCCTATATAACAATCTCTCAACAAAACATATCCAATTACTCAATTGGAATATGCTTAATCGATTTACTTATATATAAAGGACATAAGATTGTCAACTTGAGATGCAACAGGTATACTTTGTTTTTTTTTCATTTTAAAATAACTATTGTCCTTAAGTAATTATTTGTGTGTGTAAGGAACTTTGGAGATGTGGAGATAGTAACTATCCAAGAGACATTTGATGGCAAGCCCCCGCTCTACGCTCACGTTTCTTTCTACTCTTTGGATGCACTCATGCGAGTCCTCAATGGAAATACCAAGGTGAAGTTTATGACCAAAGGGAAACACTTGTGGGCTCGACGTTTCGTCCCAAAGAAGAAGCCTAAGACCTAATTACCAACAGTTGAACTCTTCCAGCATGTTTTTTTATTGTAAATTTACTTTTAAAGGGTCCATATACTCACTATAATATTTGTTCCCTATATGTATCTTGTGAAACGTTGGACTTAAAATATTCACTTTAAGTAATTGCAACAACATTCAACTAGTATAATGTTATCTATAGGAATTGAATATGCATGTCTACCCTACATCTTTGTGATCCTTGTTAAGTGCATGAAACGACCCTACCATAGTTTTTTTTTTCAATATGATGATTAATTTATGCACGAGTTAAATGTAACTAGATATATCATGGTCAAAGACATTCTATAGGAATTAAACATAAACAACATACACCTAAAAATAACAATTATGTTATTTGTTTACTTATCATTATTAAATGAAATTATTGAAATATGGAAAAGTTCAAGAGAATTTTTTTTCTTTCATAATTAACTAGAAAATTTTATTTCTGAATTAATAGCAAAGAATGTATAAGTCTTTTATATTTAATTTTTATTTAAAATTATGATTAAATATTAATATTTTGAAATATAAGGGAAATATTTTCTATGTAAATACAGATTTTCAAACATATACCAAGCTTAAAATTAATTAATTATGTTGACTTTTAATATTCAATTTTCTTCTTAAATTATTATATATTAATATTTTTTTAAGATTCTTGATCTATTGTAGTTCTTAGTTCAAACTAACTCTTCTATATTATTATTATTATTATTATTATTATTATTATTATTATTATTATTATTATTATTATTATTATTATTATTATTATTATTATTATTATTATTATTATTATTATTATTATTATTATTATTATTATTATTATTATTATTATTATTATTATTATTATTATTATTATTGTGCAAGGAGCATGTTGTTCATCTTTAGTGTTGTGTGTGTAGTGAAATAAAATTGTGTGATAATTTAAAAGAAAATATTATAACTTTTTTGTCTTGATATTGGAATTTTTAACTTTATTATTATTATTATTATTATTATTATTATTTGAAACATGTGCACAATATTTATTTTATATAAAAACGAAATTTCAAAACTTATAACAATGTTCAAAAAATAAAAAGGTACAATCATCTAATTATACAAAAAAGAAAATTAATTACTATCATAATGATGTCTTTATTTATCTTTATTATATCAATTATTTTGGTTACAACAATGGAACAGGTATAAGCTTAATATGGTGAATTGATATCAAAATTGCCTTATTGTTTTGCATTAATTCTTAGCACATTCATTTATTTTGGGCCAGGGAATCAATTTCTTTACTTTTTTTAAAAAAAAACATCTTTACTTTTTATTAAAAAGTGATGAACAAACAGTTTTAGATACAAAAAAATCCTAAAACTAACATATATTCTTTATATGAATCGAGCAAGATGGAATCGCGTAATAGAGCATGTGATCAATCATGAATTTCTAATGGAAACATCGAGATTCATAAAAACAAAATCCCAAAAATAGAGCGCCTAAACATGTTAGTATAATAGAACATTAAATATCATTGTTTAATCCCATTTAAACACATTTTTATGACTAAATATCATTCTTTTGTATTCCATCCTTATTTTGGCCTCCATTGTGATGTCCTCGAGTCTATGCTACATCTTTGGTGTCTATCCTTCCTCCTCTTGCTTATTGTCTACCTATATGTGAGGAAAAGGGAGGGAGAGACAAATAGAAGAGGTGAAACCAGTAGAAAGTGAAGGATTTGGATGACACCAAGAGGGGGAGTTGAATTGGTGTATAAATTTTTCGCTACTTTTGTTATGCTAGATTTGTTAGATTATGTTTAGCAGAAGCATATAAACTCAAAAGTAAATAGGTAGAGTGAGGGAGAGAGCAAATAAAATAAACAAACACACAAACACAACATTTGTTGACGAGGTTTGGCCGAACTCCAAGCCTACGTCCCCGCTCCGATCTTCTCGCACCTGAGATCTCCGGAGATCACTAACTCCTTCAAGGGCGAAGCCTCTCTTACAAACTTCTCCTTTCTTCCACGAGGACAAGGAGACAACCTCTTACAAATCTCTCAAGAACTCTTGGCCCCTTCTATCCTGGATTCTTCACTCGAAGCGCAGAATGGGAACTAAGGCTTTCTATCACTCAAAGCACTCGCTCAATAATTTGCCAAAGTTGCTTCCCAAGACTCTTGGGATTACATTATATACTCTGCACTAAAGACCTAATTCTCTCTCTCAAAAAACTAGTCGTTATTGCAAGTACAGTACCTTCACCTACTTCTCTGATCGTCCGCTACTCCATCCTTGGTCGACCGCTGCTTAGGTGAGTCTCCACTTGAACTATCGCGTAGCGGTACAGTCGTCCACCGCTCACCCCCGGGCGTCCGCAACTTCAAGTGCCGAAGCCTTTCTCCCTCAGTCAAGCTCCTTCGGACATCTGCCACCACCTGTGGCCGTCCGATCTTGACATGAGTACCCCACTTCAACTGATCTCAGATCACCCACTAATTCACTTCAGCCTCTTGGATGCCCACTCTCCAGTTGAAGAGTGCGGTCAAGCTCCTTCGGTCGCCCATGCTTCATCTTCGATTGACCGATCTTGACCTTCAATAGCTACCACTCATCTCTGGTCGCCCGCTGACTTCAAT
>LTAE01006841.1:4251-24250 GCA_001647135.1 Pontederia paniculata
ATATATATATATATATATATATATATATATATATATATTATGTATTCGAAGTTAACAATATATACATCCTTGATATTGCACAGGTGACGGAATTAGGATACAAGTCGGTTGCTCATTATCTCATTTTGACTCTTCAAAAACAACCACATTCAGAAGATCCATGAGGTATATTTTAATTGAGACCCTTTGCTAATAATCAAAATTTACGATATATATAATGCAATTTCCGGGGTTTAAATATGCTTAGGAGTACATATTGTTTTTTTTTCTTATTTGAACTATGAAGGATCAAGCTATGTTGATGAGTTTTAAGCCTCTTGTTATTGCACTTTTTAAATGCATACAACTCAATTTAGGTGAGAATTTACATTCTACTGATTAAATTATCTAGATTTCGTTTTAGCTATTTATTCTCATTAACAATTTGTATTATTATGTGATAGGCTTGGAGGCATGAGGATGGGTGATTATGCATGAAAGTGGGTGGCTTATAGTCATGCTTCTCACTTGTTTTTTTGTTTTTGGACTTGGTATTTTATAAATGAAACCTCATTTTGTTATATGAAAGTTTAATTAACTTCCTCTATTGTGTGTTAAATGGAAGTTACATCTCATACGTAATTATATACTGAGATGGTACATACATATATTTTTGTGTTATTATGATTAAAATCTTGTCATTATCTTGATTGGCCAAGAATGCAGTTTAGTTCGAACATTGATGTCACCAGGTTGCACCCGGTAGATTCAACAAGCTTATTGTTGGTAATTTGTCAATTGGCATTAATTAAGGTGATTGATGTTAGTGTTTACACTAATTTATTTTGGTATTAGTAGCATAAATTTTGTAAATTGTTTACATTTTGCACTAACAAAAAAATCGTTTCCTAGTTTATTTTGGTTTGTCATACTCAATTTGTGCTTTAATTTCAAATTTAGATTATTCTCAATACATATATATATAGTAATTTACATCATGGTCTTCAAGGTGTGTTTTTATTGGCAAATAAAATAAATGTACAATATGTTTCAGTGCTTCATGGAATGTTTGAATGATACATTAAAATATATAAATATTATATTTGAAAGAAAATAAAATCTGTTATATAGCTAAAAAATAGCACCCTTCTCTGTCCTTCTTAATTAGTCGCCTGATTGGTGGAAATTAACATTTCGAATGACAATTACACATATTTTTCTGTTAATTATTTGAAATCATATCTCATGAAGATTGGATAAACGAAAGTAGCCCATGTACGTAGATATGTATCAAGTGCATGCCATTCTTGCTAGCTCTTAATTTCAAAGGGACGCTAATGAGGGTAAGTTGCATATAATTATTTCTGTTATTATTAAATTGTCTAATCTCTTTTCCTTCTTCAGTTTACAAGAAAAAAAATAGTTCCTTGGCAGCATCAGTTAATGGTGGACGGATTCTTGGATCGCTGAATAAAAATAATAAAATAGTTTATGCCAAAAAAATATTTGTGCAATATTGATTAATTCCGAACGTTAAACAAAAGCCAATATATACAAAATAAATAAATGACAAACAGCACAAAAATGATAGAAAATGACTAACAAAATTGTCAATTTTTTAGGGGTGATCAATATCAAGACCTACTAATTTTAAGAATACTAATTTGAAATGGGTCGACATCGAAACAAAAACAACTTAAACAATTTGAGAAGTTCAAAATCCAATTTTTATTATAGAGTACATATATTTATTTTATATAATCTGTTATAATTCAATCATTTCTCACCTAATGATCATTGCATCGTTATAATATAGTCAATACCTGCATATTTATATTTTATTATTTTATTTAATAATATGCGTTTATAGATTTTTTATGCTTAAAAGCAACAATAAAAGTAAGAAGCTTTTAATCCTGATTGTTGTTTTCCCAATTCGATATTACTAATAAATTGTTGGTAATTAATAAGTATATATATGTCCCCTTTTTCATTACTTCATGAATTTTTGAAGTATATTTTAAATAAATTAGTTTATGCCCAAAAAAAATATTTGGTAATATTGATTAATTACGAACGTTATACAAAAGGCAATATGTAATACCCCTGATCAATGCATGATATTGTTCGCTCTGGGCTTTAGCCTACCCGATTTTATCAAAACGCATCACACCTAGTGAATGTCATATCCTCATATATACTCAGCATATTTCTCGTGACTTGTGCACGTGCGACTAATTCAATGCATGCCTCTTGTATCCTTCCCTCCTAGGGGACTCAAAGTTCTTATTGAGTAATCTCCCACTATGACAAAGAGGCCCACGCGAAGTGACTCTGATATCATATGTAACACTCTGATCAAAGCGTGATATTGTCTGCTCTAGGTTTTAGCCCGCACGATTTTTATCAAAATGTGTCACACCTAGTGAAGGTTATGTTTTCATATATACTCAACATATCTCCCATGACTTGTGCATGTAGGATTAATCTAAGACATGTCTCTCGATGCAAAAGGCATGTCTTGGATTAATCTCACGTGCACAAATCACGGGAGATACGCTGAATATATGTGGGGACATAGTCTTCACTAGGTGTGACAAGTTTTGGTAAAAACGTGCGGGTTAACGGTCATAACGGACAATATCACGCCTTCGTCAGGGGTATTACATATGATATCAAAGTCACTCCGCTTGGGTCTCTGTGTCATGGTGTGATGCGTTTTGATAAAATTGTATGAGCTAAGGTCGAGAGCGAATAATATCACGCCTTGATCAGGGGTATTACACAAGATATATAAAAAAAATAAATGACAAAATAGCACAAAATAATAGAAAATGACTAACAAATTGTCAATTTTTTAGGGGTGATCAATATCTAGACATACTAATTTTAAGAATACTGATTTGAAATGGATGGAGATCGAAAGAAAAACAATCTTCAAAAAGTTGAAAAGTTCGAAATCCGATTTTAATTATATAGTACATATATTTATTTTACATAATTTGTTATACTTGAATCATTTCTAACATAATCATAATTGCATCGTTATACTATAGTTAAGACCTGCATATTTATTTTTTTATTATTTTATTTAGTTAGTAAGTACATATCCCCTATTAGTAATAAATTGTTGGTAATTAGTAAGTACATGTCCCCTTTTTCATATATTACTTCATGAAATTTTGAAATTGGGTGGTAGTTTCCAAATGGACTTTAATGATAAGTTATTATCATCTATTTCTCAATTATTTTCACCATAGTCCTTCAATTTTCTTGTTGATATTTAATAACATAATAATTTCCTCTTTATTAATTGTTCAATATTCATGAAATTTGTAAGTACATGTCCCCTTTTTCATATATTACTTCATGAAATTTTGAAATATATTTTGGGTGGTAGTTTCCAATCACATTTCTAGGAGGAAAAATATGGAGTGGAGTATAATGTTGAAAGGTACTTTTGGATTCCAAATGAACTTTTAATGGCAAGTTATTATAATTTTTTTCTTAATTATTTGTTTACCATCGTCCTTCAATTTTCTTGTTCATATTTAATAAAACAATCATTTCCTCTTTATTAATTGCTAATATTCATTTGATTTTTAAAGCATACCTTTTGGCAAGTTGGTTAAGTCATATTAAAGAAATAATAAGACTTTACAGATATTAAAGAAATAAAATAAAGTTTCTTGGAAATGAAATAAAGCATAAGTACTTCCTTGGAAACAAGCTTTTAATTATAACTATAACTATATATATATATGTACAGAAGTCCCAAGAAAAAGGAGGGAAAAGAAGTGGAGAAGGCTGCAACATGGCGGGAACGGAGCAGTCTCCATTTGCCATCTCAATCGGTAAATCCAAAGTTCCATCCCTCAAAAACAAATCTTTTTGCTTCCAAAATCTTCATGTCTCAAATCTTTGTAGGGAACTGCAAGGTTGAGGTCGAAGAGGGGGATGACGTTGAATGCAAATGGCGTAGGCCAAATCTTCACATTTCCTTCCCCAACAACAGCGCCGGAAAGATCAAGATTTCAGGCGAGTTCCTTTTTTTTTCTTTTCCTTTTGTCTTGTCCATGCATTTACTCTGAATTCTCAGTCAGATACGATGAAAAGTTCTCTCTTTTTATTATTTGAAGTTGTATTTGCTCTGAGTTTTCAGTCAGATGCGATGAAAAAGTTCTCTTTTTTTTTATTTGAAGTTGTATTTGCTCTGAGTTTTCTGTCAGATACGATGAAAAGTTCTCTTCTTTTTTTTTGTGTGATTTGAAGTTGACGAATTTATATGTTGTTGAGATTAGACGCAATGGATGAAGATGAACAGTTAAAGTTGTGTTTTTGGCAACGTTGTGTAATCGACTTAATCGTCTCTTGCTGAGTTTACATGTGCATTTGTGTTATTTGCATGTCTGCAAATTGTTGACAAATAGATCCACTAGAACTATTTTTTCTAACATTTGTTACTGTTATTTTCTCTGCAAACAAAACCTCCACTAGGAAAGATTTTTTTTTCTTCTTTCCTCCATACATTTTGGCATTCGATCCTTTATTTCTATAATTTCCTTTTCTGCATGCATCTGTTTTGGCAGCTTCGTAGATCTTTCCATTTTTTTTGTAAATCTTTCGTTTTTTTTTTTGAAATATCTCATTTGATTAGTAGAGCAACATAAGTTTTGGTTGGGGTGAAACAATGGATGCCATTGCTGAAGCATTATAATTGATAAGGCCAAACAAAATAAAGCATTAGAAAAAAAATGTTTTTGATGAATTATCAGTCATTTTTAATTAATGTGCTTATATGCTTTCGACTAACTATAAATCATTTTAGATTAATGTGCTCATTAATTGCTTATATATATAAATTGTATATGACCATATGACCTAAGAAAGCTTTGTTTTCATATATGGTGCCAAAAGTGGTTGTCCATTTTAATTGTTATCATAATTTTACTTAGCATTAGGAAAAAATTGAAAAAGTGTATCCGAAGCCCCAATTGGAATTTCTTTAGAGTTGTATTAATATACAGTAAGACACTTTTTTAAAAGTGGCTTACTGTAGAATTTAAATACTACTTCAAAATTTTACAAGTTAGCCAAAAAGGGCCTAAATGTACAAATTCTTCAATGGAATAATGCAAAACACCTATTGATGTTGCAACGTTTTGTATTCATGTGTCTGATCGTTAAGTTTGCTTTGTTTTCTATTCATATGTTTGATCAATAAGTTTGCATTGATGCTTCTTCTCAATTGGGCCAAATGTGTCATTATGTTGAAGGAATGAGTTAGTGATCTGACCTCTTCTTTATATAGGGAAAAAAGTTAGTGAGATAATGTGAATATTTATTTTTTTGGATGGGATGGCAATGTGAATATATGAAACATGCTGTATGCACAAATAAGAGTTATTATTTCAATTACACAAGTGTCAGAGTTTGACTTGTTTAACTATTAAGCACATTCACATAATGTATTCGCTTATTTTCATTTTATGTTCTTGTAAAGATATCCAAACAAAGGATACACCTCCAAATATGGAGGACAAATCTTTCATGCTTCTGGACCCTGAAGATATGGACAGCGGGTGCAAGTCACTGCTTCAGGTATCACAGTTTGCCTATAGCTATATTTTCTGAATTTGGTGTATCTACTTCACATTTTTGCTTTCTAGTGTGCTGAACTTGGAAAATAGCTAATACAGCAAAGTGATTGCATTCTGTTTCGATATTTTCTTTACTTTTATACCATTTTTCCAGAATTGTTCGAGTTTCTAACACTAACAGTATTCTTTTGTGTCTTTTGTTTCTTGAATTCCCATATAACATATGCTTATCAGTAATCTGACTTTCTTCTCCACGTGTGTTTTTTTTTCTCTATCAATGGTTTTTAGCAAGTGTTGGGGCTTTATACAGAAGAGCTTCCAAATATGAATTACGTTGAAAAGAATAGAAAGAAATCTCAATTTCTTGAACGATGTATTTCAACTGGGTAAGTCTTGCATGCTCCATCTGGTAAATACATAGATCTTGTCTTTTGGAGATTCTCATTTTCTTATTTACGATCATAAGTTTTGATAATTGAAACATTCAGCCACGCTAACGCCTTGGTGTTTCAACTTTTTGCAGAAAATATAAAACATTAATATTGATGTTACATGGGAATGGACATGATGAGGTAAGTTTCCTTTTGTGATAGAGATAGTTAACTATTCTACAAGTTATCACAATTAGTAAGAAACCTATTTGTTTAGAAGCAAAAGGATGACTAGCTTGTTCGAGTCATGCATGTATATTAAAACCGGAATAATGGTGTACATAGGTGAAAAGAATAGAGTTTAGAGATGGGTGACAAAAAAATACAGCTACTCTCTCTACTTTCTTCCCAAAAAAAATAGTGTGCTCCTGGTCCGAGCTCGTCGTGTCCGGAACGACCTCCAAGATGAATCCACTAAAGTGTGGTCAATGCCAGTAAGACCGACACGCTGCCATACCTCCTAAGAGATCAATCACATAAAGAAGAGGTGAGAAGTATCCTCTCCCACACATAACACAAGTTCAGTCTTCATTAGGAGCTCATCTCGATCTGTATACTCTCTTAAGAACTCGCTTCCTTTGAATTAGCCAAGCAAGGATCTTGGCTTTCAGAGGTGAGTGTGCTCTCCAGATCAATCTACAATCAGTGTCAAAAGGGTCATTCTTGTCTGTGGTGGCAAGGGCCATCCTTGTATGTCTCCCTAACCGAGAATTAACCATAAGTCCATATCCATCCATCCTCTCTATTGATGTCTCGACGGAGGATCAAAATCCTATACAATAACATCAATAGCTCAGCCATTCTAGTATTTTTGAGAGCCCAACTAAAGGTAGTGTCCTGCATTCTAGAACTACTCTCAGTGCCTGACCAACAAGTTGGCACCCTGACCTCATGATCTGCTGCCAAGGCATCCAATCTAGGAAAAGAATCCCCTAATGAAGGGCCTGGTGTTCACTGGTGATGCCAAAACGTGAAGCCTGTATCTAATCCCAAGGTTGCAATGAAGAAGTGTTGTATCAAAGGCATCACCTTTGCAACTTCCCGCCAAAATGATGATGCTTCCTGATGAATTCTGAGCAGGTCTCCCATGTAAGTCACGTCCATAGCAGGCTGTGAAGACCGAGACCTAGATGTCAGATGTTGGGCCCATAATGTGGACAACCCACTGTGCCAGAAGGTCTTGGTTGGTCTGACTGGAGGTCTCAAACACCTAATTTGTAAGAAACCTAAACCAAATTGATAAGCTAATTGACCAAGAAACACTGAGGTGTAGTATACTGAGTAATACGAGCTACAAAATTAATTTTTTCACTGTCATTTATACTTTTAGAACATTTGTTAATTCTTTTTTATCTATGTTTGAAAACTGAAATTCAAGTAGAAAAGGAAATATATCATAGATTGATTCGACACATAAAGAGAGTTTTAGTTGTTTCATGAATGAGTTGTTAGATCTTTGTGTAGTTTCTATCGAGAGCAGTTTCATTAATAATTAGTAAGGGCCACAAATTCAGATAATATCACTTTTTATTTCTAAGTATCTAGATTTCATAATCTAATCCAGCTATTCATTTAATAATCTAAGAAAGTCAAATTTAATTGGTTGATTTATAATTGTATAGACCTAAGGTTAATCTGTCGTAAATTTTTAGACTAATCTTTTCAGGTTTTGGCTTTCTTTAATCCAGTTGATGGACTTTGATGGTTTGTGGGTTTGATCATTACAGATGTTGTCAAAGATTCTCTTAGGTTCATACATTATTCGGATTGTGGAATTAGAAGGGGTTGAATGGTGGAAGATATGATTACATGGGGCCTAGTGAGTGTCCATCTTCCTCGGATTTTTTTTGAAGGAAGGGTAGGGGATTGGCAGGGTTCGAAACACTAGCAAACTCCACAAATTAAATTCCTCACAAGTTGGTGGAATTTGACATGATTATCCTTTTCAACAAGTCTACAAAAAGACATGATTTTTTCATAAAACATTGAGATTTTCTTTATCAAACTGACCTTCACAAAATTATTTCTTAAAGTAAATTGAAATAGAGAACAAAAATTACTTATAGATTTCCTTTTATACTTCCAAAGATGATATGCTTGTAAATCTATTTACTTCTATTTTTTATTTTTCCCCTTTATCTTGTTTTTCTCTTTCTTATTTCTTGTCCTTTGCCCCCTCTTGTTTGCATTCTTTCTCGTATCTCATTTTCTTTCTCCTTTATGGTTTCTTTCTCCCATTTATTTTATCTCTTCTTTGTTTCCTTTTATCTTGTTTCTTTCTCTCTAAACGATGGAGTGACCTTTTCGAGACATAAAGAGTAGAGAGGAAGGAGAAAAGGGGAGAGATAAAGAAAAGAAAACAAAGGAGAAAAAAAGACAGAGGAAATATGTTAGGAGATAAAATAAAGAGGGAGAGAGAGAAAGAAAGGAGATGAGAAGAGAGAAGATTGGAAATAAAGGAGGAGAAACAAAGAAGAGTGAAGGAAAAAGAGTCTCTAATTAAAGAGGGAATCGGGGAAAAGAGGATAGAGAAAGTAATAGGAGAAAGACAATGCAAATATTGTCAAATATTGGTCAATGCTTGTAAGAACTTCGATTGTGCAGATAATACACATATTTGCATAATAGCAAAAGTGTAAGGAGGTTTGTTGAGAGTATGATAAGTACTGCAATCAAATGAAAGTTGTATTTAGTTTGAAAAGGAATTTAAAAGATAAACTAAAGATAGAGTCTAGATGGAGTGCACAAACCTCCCAAATACAAAACATTTAGATCAAAAGCATGACTAGAAGTTCGTTGAGCACCCAATATGCGAGGCAACTCAAGGTGGTGAAGTACATGGGCAACATCCATGGTCACCATGTGGGCGATGTGGTTACAATGAAATCACACAATATTTAGGGAGGAGAGATGCTATATAGAGACCATTGTACACCATGCATTATTTTTTATGAGCAAGTGGGGTTTTGGATAGATCTACTTTTGATTTTGATCCCTTTTTGTCTTTGAGGCACATTGGCCCTCACACATGCACATGTACATCTCATGCTTCACTTTTAATACAAGCGATGGCTGCCATAATTTTTAGCCATCCTTTCTCTTTTATTAAAAAAGATACATGACTAGAAGAAAATGCTACCAACATATTTATACTAATGAATTAATTGACTGATCAAGGTATAGGGACTTAGTGGGATTAGTTTACGAGGGCAGGGGTGGCTGATCAGAACATGGGACATGCTACTACTCTAACTTCCACTTCCTTGAACATTTGAAGTAATTCTAGAGAAATGGTAGAGATCCACTTGGCTCTATTCTGGTGTAGGTTTTTATAGGAGATTCCTGTCAATACCCACCCCTTAAAAATCCGCAAGACAAAAATCAAAAACTTGTATTGTGGACTCATCTTGATCGGACATGTAATTTGATGTTAAGGGCTGCTCGCTGGGGAGTTCCTTTTAGATCGTATGGTTGATCATTGAGATAAAATATCATGAACATCTTGTTTCTATTTGCTCGTGCAATTTTAAGTGAGGCAAGCCACTTGATTCCTAGAACCACGTTAGTGGCTCTAATAGAAAAGGGAAAGAAATCTTCAATGATTGTAAGGCCAGGAAGATGGATATTGACTTGTTAACAAAGTTTATTGCAGTGGGTGACATCACCATTGCCTTTTAGCTACATGGTTTTGGTTATTGATTTGCCTAGATAAGCATGGAAAGAAATCTCCACCAAATCTATTGGTGAATTTCTTCTTTGCAGGCTTTAATGTTTATAGTTGCTTCTTCCAATTGTTCTTCCTCAGTAAGCCCAATGAGAAAAAAAAACTAGAAGATTTACATTGATGTCCCGGTGCATATTTCTTGTTGCAGTGAAAACAGATGTTTTTCACAATCCTCGCATATCCTTCCGCCTCCTCTAGACATGTATAAGAAGTTGTTGAAACCTAAAGAATTCGGGTTGACTTGGGGCAATAAGTTGTCGGTGAAAAGAAATTGAGCTTGATTACATTGTTGCCATGGTGAAATAGGAGAAGCTATTGATTGTTGTGGAAAAACTTGGAAGCACCTTGAAGAGACCATTTTAGTTTGAAATTCCAGTGCCAAACTTATTGCCTTATAAAGGTCGCGAGGTCTATGAATGCGCGTATCAACTTTAAGTTCTTTGGGCCATTAACTATTCCAGTTTGCTGAATGTTGTAGAGATGTTCGTCAGAGTTCTGAATTTTGTTGGGCCATAGTTCTCCTGGAATACTTTGACTAGTTCTTCCCAATATAATAACAGTCTCATTGTTAATCCAAGGAAAAAATAATCAAGTGCGTCACCTTCAAGAGACATGGAAACAACATTAATGTTTTGCTCATCAGAGATTTGATAATAGAGAAAATACTTCTCTGTGCTGATAATCCACCCTCTACGGTGACCGCCATAAAATTATGGAAACTCCAACTTCATAAGAGGTCATCTTGGTGGCCCTCGCAACCACCAGTAATGTTCTATGCCTTCATCCTCAACTTCTTGCCAAGGATTGCATAGTGTCTTCCCCTGGCTTTGTCGTTAAGCAAAGCAATGTCTACGGACAAAGTTTTCACAATAGCTAATTTAAAGGTAATGACTAATAATGCTGGACAATTTGTTCGGTTCGGGGTTTCCAGAATTGGGCAGAACACTGGATATAGGAGGATTTGGAGAACAAGGGGAAGAATTGTGGTTTATTGGTGGTTCATTGAGATGAGAAGAGGTCATGTGATTACCATTTTAGGATCTATAGCTCTGATACCAACAAACACTCAAATCAAATGAAACTTGAACTTAGGCTGAAAAGGACTCATAAAAGATAAACTAATTATAGAGTCCGTATGGAGTGGACACCTAAATGCATAACATTCAGATCAAAAGCATGACTGAAAGCAAATGTTCAACATATTTTATACTAATGAATCAACTAACTAATCAAGGAATTAGGGACTTAATGGGGTTAGTTAATGAGGGCAGTGGTTGATCAGAACATGGGACATGCAATCACTCTAACTTCCATTTATGTGAACATTTGAAGTAGTTATCCTGGATCCATGGTAAAAGATCCATGAATTTGTTCTGGTGTCAGTTTTTACAGGAGGATTCCTATCAGAGTACTTGCTGCATAACAAAAGATTCTTAGATTTAACAAGTTTAGGAGGTTAAGATAAAATGGATGAAGCCTTTAATAGAAGCTTTGTGGTATATCATACGGATGTGTAATACTTACTTTATGGACTTATTTAGTGATTCTGCTGTTTTAATTTGCTTAAAATTTGCCACTACGAAATTTCTTATGGCTTGTGTCCTTTATTTAATCAAGTGACACAAAACCTCATCAGAACGAAATATTCTTTTTTGAGAAAACTTATGCAACAAAGGGTGAGTAAAAGGCACAACTAGTGTTTGCTATTGTAGATAAACTCTTCACTTAATATAAGTATTGGATCCATCTTTTGTTCATTATGCAGGTTATGGCTGCGGTATCATATCAAATAATTCCAAATGACACACGACTTGCTGAAATACCTCTAGCTGCTGTCAGATCACTGTATCAACGAAAGGTGTCATTTTTAACTTCTACCTTTGTCGTGTTTGTCCCCCACCTATAAATTCTTTTACTCCACACTTATACATCCTTTTTAGCTTCACATATATTTATATATACATGGATGATTAGACGATACTAGTCATCCGTTTGCCCCTCAACAAGGAAAACTTCCATCTTTCTGGTTACATGATTTGTTTGCTTATCCCATTACCATTTATGCAGTTTCCTCAACTATACAAATAAGCTGTTAGAATTATGACATGAGTTTCATGGGTGATCCTGATTTAACCTCATAATTTGTCTACTTATACATTAAGTTTCATGGCCAAACCAAATAAATGCTCATTGATTAAATAGTATCTGGTGATGACAGAAATATAGAAAAGGAGAATCAGGATATAAAAGAGAAACAAGAAAGAATAATATGTAAATATATTGCAATATAGTGTATTAGAACCTAGTAGCTAATGCCAGGTACTATATAGTCGGTAATTTATTTTAAATCCTATTTAGTGCCCATGAAGGTCCATACAATTATGATGGTTGTAATAAAATAGGCATACTCAATTTGTTTACTAATTAAAATTTTAGTTTTTGTTAGGTTAAACAGATGTCTAGATCTTTTGCAATATGTACAAAATAACTATGAAATATGTACATTTATCTTTTGCAAATTCAACTTGATATGCATTAAATTGTTCTTACAGTACCATCGCTATGTTAAATGTATTAGCACTACTATATATGATCTGCTAGTAGTTACTGATAAATGTAGAGAATCAATGCATAGAACACAGTAATATGAAGATTAGGGACTTGCTCTTGGTTGCTTAGTTCTTTTGATAATTACCTTGTGAATGGGAATTTCTTGTGATGAATGTTTGATAATTGGCTGTAGTAGGGGCAGATCTATATAGGTTACAATGGGGTCACTTGCTCTACTTATTTTCACTAATATTACATTTTTTACTTAGTCGACTGTCCCTAAAAAAGAAATCTTAGTCTTGGATTTTGCATCCATAGGTTTAGAGTGTTGGGTTTGCCCTTGTTCTAGCTCCTAGGAATTGAAATGACAATTATTTTGGCCCCTATCCTTGTTCTTTTGTAAGAAACCCCATTCTTCTATAAATCTTTTCTCTTATAATATGCAGTCACATGTACTAATTATGCATAACAACCTCTATCTGTGTGAGGACTCATCAACTTCCATTTGACATGGAATTGATGCTAAATTTTCCCTTTGAGGCATTATTTCTTATTTTCAGTTCAGTTTGCATAAAGCATTTCAATACAATGGAAAATGAGGATATTTCTCCAGGGAATAGGCCGAGTTTTATACAAGGAATTGAGAGAAAGGCTTGAAAGTGTTGGAACCACAACTATATTTTGTTGGGCTGGTGAGATGTCTGAATGGTTTTGGCTGAAACAGGTAAACAAGATATGTGAAACAGTGCTCATTAGGATTATTGATATGTTTCTGTTTATTTAGATAGCAATGTACGATGGACCACTATATAATCTATGTAACCAAACTCTTTCAGAAATTTGATCTATTTCACATGCCTGATTTTTCAAAATTCATCTATTAGATCTGTTTATGTAAAACACAGATATGTCTGTACACTTGCATACAGTCATATGGAAATACAACAATTTTTCAAAATTCATCAGTTTCACAAGCTGAACTTTTCAGAGTCTTGGCACATGGATATCTTTGTGCACATTGGCATACAAAAATTTTCCTAGTTGTAACCGTGATTTATGGATTGTTGGTTTCCTCCTTTTCGTGGCTTCTTGTGTCCGAGAATATGATTTTTTTTAATATTTGTTAATTCCTGTATCTAATAAACTTAGACGTGGTTTTTGTGGAGTTTCTTTTATCCTGAGCTATACGATTCACAAGTATTTTCTTTGAAATTTGGATCAAAATCTATTGACTGTTTTTTAATAGAGTATGAAACCTCTTTATATACATTATATTCTTGGGGTGTGTGTGCGTGTTTAAGATTCTAAAGCAATCCTGCAAATATAATAGCCTGTTGTGTAACTTGCAACTTAATTTTTCACTGAAATTTCATATCTGATGGTTTGTTACAATCTAGAAATTCGATACAGGGTTTCACATCAGTTGGAGGGGTTAATATTGAAGGCAAAGTTAGCAAACTACCAATTGAAGCTGATGTTAAGAAGGCATTGTCTTTTCCTCGAGGTTCAATCCTTATGGTTGCACATGCTAACGATGCAAGAAGTTTAACCAAGTCTGCACCTAGTAATGTTCTTCTAGGATCTCTTAGATTAAGAAGTTACTAAGAATGATTTTTATGATATCTCTCTAAGCTATCTTATGGCTTGTGTGCAGTTAGACGTTTGTTTCACAAGACTGATCTGCAACACACAACAGGTAATGCATGGTTCCGATAATGTATGGATTATAGTTGTACGAAATACCTCCAAAATGCATTCTACAGAACTTGCTCACAGTTTCTCGTTGCTTTTGAAAATTCAGAATCATTCTTGAAAGAAAAAGCTTTAGTAGATAGAACTAGTTGACATTGTTGTACAATCTTTTATTTTTGGACGAGTGAAGGAGGGGAATCCCCTCACAGTGTTGTGACAATCTTTGAATCCACATGTAAGTTCTGAATCTTATGATATAATGGGATGACAACACCATAGTTAGTCATCCATTTTCCCACCAAAGAAAGACCTTGTTCATTCTCATATATGTAGTTTGTTATTTGAGTGACGATATAAATTTTTTTTTTTCTTGTGTGTTTATGTCATCCAAGTATTAAATTCAATATATATATATATATATGTTGCAGTTCTAGATATTGTTTAGTTGTTGCATTTTAGGGAAATACCAGAGTTGATATAATTTCCTGTATGAGAATATTTGACTGAACTTAATTTAAAAGGAAACGTTAATAATATTTGTATTCTTTATCTTAATTAGCAAACACTTCATCTTGTTGATAACTATTATCCATTATGTGATTTAATTAAAAAGTTCTCCATTTTCAAAAGAAAAATTAATTTGTCGATTATGTGATTTAATTCGGTAGAGGATTTTTATCCTTGTTATATAAAAGACAATGCTGTGATTGTTACTTTAATGGTCTACCTGTAGTTTGATGGGCTTTCTGGAGTTTTTGCCTTTGAATTTTAAATGTGACCATGTGCTCCCTTGCACTGCCTTTGGATACGAAGATGGTATGTTTTCATGTTTCAAGTGTTATTTCTCTGAAATAAGTAAGGATGTAGCTTTTCTGTACATGTGGCTTATAGCTATGACTAATCTTAGTTAATTGCATGAGAGAAATATTTCATTTCTCCCTGTCTGACAAACTCCAGGTTTATGAAGAAGGATGTAGTTTTCTTTTGTATGTGTTGTTTATAGCTACATCTGATCCTAGTGAGTTGCATGATATCAGCAGTGTGCACTCCTACATTCTCTATCATCTGACAACTCCAGGTTTATCAAGTGACATGATGTGCTACTAACATTTTTTCTCTCCTTCAAACTTACTGTTTATTCATGCGTAAACAATGTCATGCAAGTTTTATTGATGCAGCTGGTCCTTCTGAGCCTGTTGGTGTACTCTCTTCAAACACTGTACTATGCAACACAAGGGTAGTTGATATAAAGATGGCGGAATCTGGGAGTAAAGGCCAAGGTGTAAAGAGGCAGATTTTGGAATCTTCACTATCTTCGCTCAAGTCAAAGAGAGTAAAAGTGAATAAGCCTATATGTGGATGTATGAAATCAAATCAAGGACTCCCCTGTGACAATTGTTCCATGCAATCCTCTGGATTGAAAGATATGATCCAGGTGCTGCCTTACCAGTCTGAAGGGTCCAGATCAAATCCAGTTCTCAAACAAAATTTGTATAGAGTTCTGTTCATGAACATGGCTGATGATGCTAAAAGAACAATTCTGACAAAGGTAACATTTGATCACTATCTCTTAATTCGTCCTTTTTTCAGGTGTTAGTGATATTAGAGACTCAAATCCTAATTAGGTTAGAAGAGAAAGCTTTATACTTGTGAAAGAACAAATATATAAATGTATTGATGAAGACCAATCAAAAGGTGTAAATTTAATGAGCTTTCTATCTGATTGTTTGACCTTTGAACATTAGCAGAGAACTTTACAATATTTGAATACTAGCTTGAGTGAAAACTCGAGAGTAATGTTACTTCAAAGTTTGGGCACTAAGTGATATGGAAGGTTGCTGACATATTAATTTACTATAATTATTTCTTCCTGAAATATGAAAAATCAAGAAGAAAGCACATTTAGATGCAGCATCTCTGAAACCACAAGCAAAAAACAGTTGGGCATGAGCACAAGGTAGGTAATTGATTAATATTTTTTTTTTGCTCAACACGACTAGATCTTAGGATTCCCACTCTTTTGCCTACATAGTTTAAAGCACAATGGAAATACATGAAAAGTTTTGATTATCTCTTATTACTGATAAACAAATATAATCAAAGGATAATTATTTATGTTGGGGATGTTTTCTAAAATGTTTACTAAACCCGGGCTTTAAAGGTCTAAAAATGAGATGGTGCACAAACCTTAATATTTCTTTATGTTATTCCCATAAACAAACAAGATGGCATACAAGCATTATTACTTCTGGTTGAAAACCAACCAAGGTAGCCAATAATCTTAGTATTTATTATGTTTCTACCATAAATAAGTTGGATAATTACTTCTAAATTCAACAGTATTTTTGTATGTGTTTTCTCTTTTGACAATATTGCCACAATGCTTTAGGTAGTTGAGGAACTTGGAGGATCTGTTACTTGTGATGGAAGTTTGTGTACACATGTTATCACTGGAATAGCAAAAAGGACATTGAACTTTTCTGTGGCTTTATGCTCTGGGTAAGTTGTTATAGTTGTTTGTAACAACATTAAAGGCACTCTTTTTTTTTAGAAAAAATATAGTCTATGTTATTATATATTTAACATTGTTTAGGGAAGGTAATAAACTATTTTTTTTAAGGTAATGAATTTTATAGTTGTAGCTTCTGTTAGATACATTGCCTTCGATCAACATATTTAATTAAGGTCACCAATAAAAAAATTACTTGGTAAGCAATTATGCCTTTTATCAAATAATCTCAAGATGTCCTACTTCTTTCATTTGTCTTACCTAAATCTAAAGTTCCTTGTACGTATATAAGTCCAAGGGCCGAACTTGGCTAGTTTTAAGAATATAGTGATTCTATTGTTACATATGGTTGTACAGGGATAAATTTAATTCTGTAGATAAGATAAATCCTGAAATCTAGGCAAGACTATCTTACTCAACTACCTTGGATATGCTAGTTTCTCATTGTCATTATTGCTTTGCCACAAAACTACGAAATGTATGTTCTTTATATTTTACTCCATTAGCATGTTCAGCTACTGCAAATTCCATAGTGGTTTGTGTTAATAACAAATCAATCAAGTTAGCCCTGTCCTTTGTAAGCGTTGAAAATTGAAATATTATAGGTTGGATTCTGATTAAACATAGTAACCCGAGTTCCAAGTCGTGGGTTTGGTTCAACGTATGCATTTGACGCATATAATCAACTAGATAATAGGTTTGATGTTTACCAGAAAAGATCAGTGCATTTGTTGCTATCTTGCTAATTTCATTTTGTTTTCTTTCTATAACACTAAGTGATTTTTCCATGAATTTGATGGATAAATTATTGAGTTATATTTTGATGCATTACTAATTTATAGGTCTATCAGTGACATGCTACTTTTCATATGACCCTCTTTTGGTGAGGAATGATTATAGTGCTAGAATTAAGAGTTGTGTAATTCTAAAATAATGAAAGCATGTGGCAAATTCACACAAAATTGATGTGAGTGAGGTAAGTGATTTTTCCATGAATTTGATGGATCAATTATTTGAGTTATTTTTTGATGCATTACTAATTTATAGGTCTATCAGTGACATGCTACTTTTTATATGACCCTCTTTTGGTGAGGAATGATTATAGTGCTAGATTAACAGTTGTGCAATTCTAAAATAATGAAAGCATGTGGGAAATCCACACAGAATTGATGTGAGTGAGGTAATTAACGCTAATAAACTTTTCTCCTTAGACTTTCGTAATCTTGTTAATTCTGTATCTTATTGGTTTGGTGCTATCCGTATATTCTCGTAAATGTCTAGAAAAGAACTCACCCAAGAAGAAGATATCCTACTTGAAGGAATGCAGGATTGAGTAACATCGATTGAATACATTGATTTAAACTCTACATGTCAACTCCTTTTGCTGACATGTTCTTTTCACAATAATTTTCAGAGCATGGATAGTCTCTCCAAATTGGCTTAAGGAAAGCTTTAGGAGAAAGAAGTTTGTAGGTGGGTTATTTTCTGTTATTTGAATTTGTTGCACTAGGGTATGTGCTGACATATATAGTAGTAAGGTTACTCCTGAAATGCAAGAGGAAGGCCATGTATGGTCAGTGACCATCACTCTACCCCTTGTGCTTGATCAAGGATACTCTAGTTACATAACTGATTGATCTTCTCTACTTATTAAACTTTATCTTTCTCATTCTTAATATAGAAGAATCAGAGTTCATTTTAGAAGATGAAGAATATTTATCGAATTACAAGACTCCACTGAGAGATGCAGTTGCTTTGGCAAGAGCAAATCCCCACAGCTTACTCCAAGGATACTACATATGTCTTGCAAAACATATTCATCCCTCTGCTAAGATCCTTCTCACTATTATCCAATCAGCCGGCGGCAATGTAAGTGTGAAAAATATATTACTAGTACCATCTTTTCTATTCATAATGGTTAATCATATATTCTCCTGGTGAAAACCTTTGTTCTACTGATTCAACAACTTGATATAACATTACACAATGTATTTGGGTACTAGTACCACCACTAGTACCTTTTTGTATCAGCAATATTATCAGCATTACATTGATATCCAATCGTATTTTAGCACATAAATGTTTTTCCTTAATTGTTGGTAGGTTATTCGTACGCTTAACAATGTGAAGGATCCATCAAAAACCATCTTTCTAGCATGCGAAGAAGACTTGTCAGATGTTTACATAGCTGCAAAAATGGGTGTCATGACTTTTACTAGTGATTGGTTAATGGATTGTGTTATGACACAACAGCTTGATGTGGAGGCCACTCAGTTTGTCGTATCACTATGCTGAAGAAAAATCCAAGAATTCTGTGTAAAAAGTTATCATGTTTGAAGGTTTTTTGTGATGGAAGCAAATTAGATTATTTGCTTTCATGCATATTATTATACATATGGGTAAATGGCTGTGAAATTTGGTGAACTATTAGTTATGCACCATATAATGATGCATTTTGTAAATTCTCATCAAGGTCCTCGACACTACTAAATGTTGGTGCTTTGAGAGTATAATGTATTTTTTGGCTGTGAAGATCCGTATATGTAATCAACATAATTTTGGATAGATGCTAAGCAATCCTAATCTTGAATGTTATTACCATATCTGCTCTACAAAATGCATTGTCTGTGTTCATTGGATGCAAATATGAGTTGAATGCTTAACTAATAATACATCCATTTAGTCTATTGTGACTTTGAATTTTTTTTGAATCATTACATATTGAAGCATTGTGAATCAAGGATATGCATCTACTAGTCTTACAAAACTACCATTTTAAGAGGTGGGAAATGCATTAAATAACAAAGTTCTTAAAATGCAGCAACAAGGTTGGAAAAAAGTATGCCAACTGTTACTTGTAATTTTTTTTTTGTAAAGAAATGGCTGTTATTACTTGAACTATAATAGACATGTTACTTTTTTAGAATGTCAGGAATTTAGCTGCTATCATGTGATAGTATTATGGTTTCTTTGATTATCCTATTGGATTCAAATGATAAACTCATAATTTTGATGATAACAATGAATGAAAATTACTAATATATTGTTTGAATCATGAAAAAGATAGGTGATACGTTCAATAATATGAAAAGGATTTTTCGAATGAGTCTTCTAACTAAATATCATAAGTCGAATGAAGTTCTTCACCAAATCGGTTGAACCTAAAAAAAGTCGATTAAAGTCAAATGGGTAGTTGGCGAACTCATGGGAAGTCGGTCAACCAAACACGCTCCAGAATCGAAGGTCGGTTGATGCACTCAGGAAGTCGATCGAACCCAAGAAGGTCAGTCGAAAGAAGTGCTTGAAGTCGGTCGACCACTCGGGAAGTTGATCGAACCAGGTGCACTCCAGTAGCTAAAGTCGGTCGATGTCATCAGGAAGTCGGACCGACTATTAGCTGACAAGCACAACGGCTAGATTTTTGCGGATGAGTCGGTTGACTGACCTGACGTCAGGTTCGACCGACCCTCGTCTGATGAGTCTAACAACTATATTTTAATGGTCAAATCAAGTG
>LTAE01006841.1:29980-44706 GCA_001647135.1 Pontederia paniculata
TGAAATAAGTCGGTTGAAGTCAAATGGGAAGTCGGTCGAACCCATGGGAAGTCGGTCGAACCAAACACACTCCAGAATCGAAGGTCGGTTGATGCACTCAGGAAGTTGGTCAAACCCAAGAAGGTCGATCGAAGAAGTGCTTGAAGTCGGTCGACCACTCGGAAAGTCGATCGAACCAGGTGCACTGCAATAGCTAAAGTCGGTCGATGTCATCAGGAAGTCGGTCGAACCAGGTTCGACCGACTATCAGCTGACAAGCACAATAGCTAGTTTTTTGCTGATGAGTCGGTCGACCGACCCTCGTCTGATGAGTCTAACAGCTATATTTTAATGGTCAAATCAAGTGTAAAAAGAAGAGCAACGACCATATTGAAGTCCAAAAGCTATATAAGTCATCTTGGAAGGTTTCTACAGAAGTTATGAAGTGGATTTCACCTTACATACATTAAAGAGCATCCAAAGAGCACTCTAGAGCAAAAACTTGCAAATTCTCTTCTCCCCTTCTCTTATTCTCAAAGTGAGTTCATATTGTAAGAGAGATTGAGAGAGAAGTCTTCTTTGTAATTTCGAGAGAAAGCTCATTGTGAAGAGAGGTGTGGTCTTACCTCTAGACCAGACCGAAAAAAAGATTAGTGTTGTAAAAGGGTTCTTCTCCCTATTCGGAAAGAAGAAGTTGATAGTGAAACTCCGGAGTTCTCAAGACGTGAGAAGTCGAAGCGGGAACGTAGATCAAGGAGTTGGGCCGAACTTCGTCAACAAATCTTCTTCTTGTGTTTGCATTTCTTTTCTCTTACATTTATTATTAATTTGCTAAGTGATAATCTATCTTGTGTTAATTATCGTAAAAATATTTTTACACCAATTCACCTTCCCCCTCTTGGTGCCAAGTGATCCAACATAATAAAATAACTAATTGCATGCATGGAGTTGTTTCTTTTGTTTGCCTTGTATTTCTTAGGGTCTGTTTGGCTTAGTTGATAAAAAATATCTGATAAGCACTAATGTTGATAAGTATTTTAAGTGTTGATACTTATTTTAAAATATAAGTAGTTATATATTTGGATAAAAATGCTGATAATATCAATAAGTAGTTGCAATGTTTGTTAAAATAAATATTGACTAAAATATCCTTAAATTATATGATAATAATATTAAAATATATGGATAAAAAAGTAACATAGTTGGTTAAAACTAATAAGTCAAGAACTTTAAAAATAAGCAGGGAGACCCTGCTTATTTTTTTTAAACTTATAAATAGTTATCTAATAACTTGTAAGTATATTTTTTTAGTTACCAAACATAGAGATTTTTTAAAATTTATTTATAATTAGTTTTAACCCACTTATAAATTTAGCCAAACAGGCTCTTAGTCTTTTGCCGTGTTGAAGTGTCAGAGCCAAGATATTAGTGGCAGATGAAGCAAGCAGCAACAACATGGACATAATTGTGATGGGCATCTTTAGAGTCGTCTAGGAACATGAGACATATACTTCATTTTTCATTTTTATTTTGAATTTTTTCCCTTCTGATGTACTAAAAAATATGAGTTTTGTGCCAAGTGGGCACTTGGAGCAAACACTACTGAACAAAAATTGATAGATTTGAATCAAGTTGTTGACACATATGATTAGTGGGTATGTGCTCCGAGTTGAGAAATCGAGAGCTAGTAGCCTCGAGTTCGAGTTCCGAAGTTTCCAATTAGTCAGGATTTACCTTTATCATGCCAATGAAGTTCTATTCATAGACTAAAAAAATAATAAATTTAGAATTTTATATCCAATACTTCAATTTCCATCAGAAATACTCACATCCATAGTATATATAGTAGTCATTATCGTAATCACTAAGGCCCTGTTTGGTAAGACTGTGTTTAGTTCAAAATGTGTTATATTGAGAATAAGTATAACTATACTTATGATATAGTTATACTTAATTTTTATTTTCAATTGTGTTTGGTTAAGAAGTAAACGATTTTATGAGTTATTCCAATATGTATTTGGTTGAATATGAGAATAGATAAGTATAAATTATATAATTTTATTTATAAAATATTAAAAATTAAAATAATAATTTATTAATTTTATGACGAATTAATTATATTATTAATAAACATACAATTATAAATAATATATACATTTTTATAGTTTCTCAACAATACAATCTATGAATGTAGTTTGTTATATCTATTTGTATTGGACACTAAGAATTAAAACTTTAAATCAAATGAACTATCTTTTATTTTAATTATATTTATACAATATTACACATTTCATATGTTTTTATTTAATCTTTTTATATAAAAAAGTTTGAAATTATTTAAATATGTAACTTGTTAATTTTTATATTAAATATTTATTTTATATATTTGATTTGTTCAATTTTATTTTTTATTAGATATTAGATTCATTATTTTTTTATTGAATACTTTATTTGTTAACACTTATACTCAACTTGAGTATAATCTAATATCTGTCTTTTAGCCGGTATAACTTTTGGCACATTTATATTCAAGTTGGGTATAAATATTTTTTTAATGATAAAACTACCCTTTACAAAATTTGAGTATAACTTTGGCTCTTTGGGTATTAAGTAAGGAACAAACCCTTATCCCTTAGTTTATACCCCAATCAAACGCGGCCCCGTTTGGTTACCAAGATACTGCTAGTCCAATGAGGAGATGAAATATTTTTGTCTCTGCTTTTTTTATTCTTTCTTCAATAAATGCAGTGGGGTCCATCGGATGAAAAAAAGGATGTTTGGTTCAAAAGTGGGGAATAAGACCTTAATCCAGGTCTTATTCCCCAATCAAACGGGACATAGGAATAATGGTAATGAGAATTAGAGGAAATATTCCTTTTTTGTTCTTGTGGAAAGAATAGAAGTGAAATATTCTTATGGTGATGTTCTACTAAGGTGTTTGGATGAATTAGTTGGTATTGTAATAATTAAAACTAAATATTTGATTGAAGTGAGAAAAACTAAAATTAATATTTTATTATATATATTTATTAAATATAATTAGGGGTTTATAGTAAGTGCTAACTATAATATAATTTTAATTATTCAATTATATAACGATAAAACTATTGGCACTAATTCTAATTAAAATTAAATAACACTTGTTAATATTTTTTCGCCATTCTATTTTTAATAACATATTATTACCTAATAATTAATTAAAGACTTAACTATTAATATTTATTTATTTTTCATCTATTTGTGCAAAATTTATAAGATGCTAAAAACTTAATTAATTATATAATGATAAATATAAAATGATTTGATAAAACAATTTAAAATAATTGCTAACACAAAAAAAAATAGATAGTGTTTTCTTGAAATGAGAAAAAAATGAATTTAATATTTAATTATATATTTTTATTAAATATAATTAGGGATTTATAGAAAGTATTAACTATAATTAATTAATTAATTTCTTGTTTTTCAATTAAATAATGATAAAAGTTGTTAGCACTAATTCTAATTATAAAATTTAACAAATATTTATTTTTTATTCTATTTATAATAAAATATTAACTACTAAATAATTATAAGATTATAGTAATTAACTAATACTTACAATGAATAGTTACTATTTGTCGTCATTTTATTTTTAATAATTTATTATCACCTAATAATTTAATTAAATACTTAATTATTAATATTTATAAAATTATATTTATTTATTTTTCATCTATAATGTCACACTTTTATGAAAATTTATAAAATGCTAAAAGATTAATTATAATTAACGATATAATTATGAATATAAAATGATTTAATAAAGTAAGTTAAATTCTTGTGGAAAGAATAGAAGTGAAATATTCTTATGGTGATGTTCTACTAAGGTGTTTGGATGAATTAGTTGGTATTGTAATAATTAAAACTAAATATTTGATTGAAGTGAGAAAAACTAAAATTAATATTTTATTATATATATTTATTAAATATAATTAGGGGTTTATAGTAAGTGCTAACTATAATATAATTTTAATTATTCAATTATATAACGATAAAACTATTGGCACTAATTCTAATTAAAATTAAATAACACTTGTTAATATTTTTTCGCCATTCTATTTTTAATAACATATTATTACCTAATAATTAATTAAAGACTTAACTATTAATATTTATTTATTTTTCATCTATTTGTGCAAAATTTATAAGATGCTAAAAACTTAATTAATTATATAATGATAAATATAAAATGATTTGATAAAACAATTTAAAATAATTGCTAACACAAAAAAAAATAGATAGTGTTTTCTTGAAATGAGAAAAAAATGAATTTAATATTTAATTATATATTTTTATTAAATATAATTAGGGATTTATAGAAAGTATTAACTATAATTAATTAATTAATTTCTTGTTTTTCAATTAAATAATGATAAAAGTTGTTAGCACTAATTCTAATTATAAAATTTAACAAATATTTATTTTTTATTCTATTTATAATAAAATATTAACTACTAAATAATTATAAGATTATAGTAATTAACTAATACTTACAATGAATAGTTACTATTTGTCGTCATTTTATTTTTAATAATTTATTATCACCTAATAATTTAATTAAATACTTAATTATTAATATTTATAAAATTATATTTATTTATTTTTCATCTATAATGTCACACTTTTATGAAAATTTATAAAATGCTAAAAGATTAATTATAATTAACGATATAATTATGAATATAAAATGATTTAATAAAGTAAGTTAAGAAAAGGTAAAAAAAATAAAAGAACAACAAAATTGTTCTTGCCATTAGAAGAATAAATTGTTCTGACAAAAAAATGAGTGATTTCACGGATTTTAAATTAGTTTTAAAAAGTTAAGCATAAATCTATTCTAGAACTGTTTGGATGCAAATGTAGGAATAAGAGGGTTATTCCTCTCTTGTTCCTCTACCAAAACATGTTTGGTATGAGAATAAAGGATGTATTAAGGCCTTATTCTTGTGTTGGTAAACAAACACGGCTAGAATAAGAATAAGATGATTAAAAATAATTATTAAGATTTTTATTTTTTGTCGGTGCTTTGATATTTGAAAAAGTAAGAATTTTGAATTTCCGCTGTTAGCAAAAATTAATCGGAATAATATTTTTTTTTAACTTTTATGTAGTTATTTATCTTGGTATTAATACATTTAGTTTTATAATAACAGTTATAATATTATTACTTCTATTATTATAAATAAAACTAAATATACTAATAAAATTAATAAATTTAGATTTTTTAGTTTGTTATTATCACTATATCAATACTATCATAATAAAATATCTATTATTATAGTATTATAAATATATATATATATATATATATTTATCATTTAATTTATTTATTTTGTTTATTTTTTATTCAAACAACAAAATATTTTTTTATTAATGCTAATTTCATAAATCATTATATATTATATTAAATAATTATAATATATTTTATTCATCTTTAAACAGATTTTATTTTAAAAAACTATTATGATTTTATTATTTTATTTTTGTCTATTCTCATATCAATAAAAAATCATTGGAATAAGAACTTTCTACAGTCAAACAATTTTTTATTTTTAAAATTAAAATTATATAAAAATTATTCTAACACATATTATTCTTAATAAAAATTATAAATTCTTCAACCAAACGACTCTTAAATATTACTCCTTAACATTTAACAATCAATATGTAGAAAGTATATTAGAGTCGGTATCTTAACATAAACCAAAAAAATAATATGATAGGAAACATTTGCCTTTTTCTTTTGCAATGAGATCCGTTGCTAGTCAGAAAAGAAAGAATCAGTGAAACTATAGGACAGATGTTCATCACCGGAATGGAGCAATTAAATAATGAAAGAATGAATGCATTCCATTGCTTAAGGAAAAAAAATGGATCTAAGCAGGTAGTTCTTTTTTCAGGCATTGACTTATTATTATTATTATTATTATTATTATTATTATTATTATTATTATTATTATTATTATTATTATTATTATTATTATTATTATTATTATTATTATTATTATTATTATTATTATTATTATTATTATATCATAAAATGTTAGCAACCTTTTAATTATGTTATTTGGTTAGTTCAGCAAATATTTGATATAAGTAAAAAATATAAAAAATATCGAATGAACGTAACATTCAATTTAAGCTTACTTTTGAATATTTGAATAAGTAATAACAAAGCAATTTAAATACATCAGAAAAAAAGTAATACAAAAGGGCACCCGTTCAATTTCATTTAATGCAAGCGTGTCTATCCTTTTTTTTGGAAAAAGTGTAGTGATCATTAGTATAAATTATCGAAAGAGGTGTAACATTGTTAAAATATAAAATAGGGCCAAGGGTAAAAAAAAAAAAATCGGAATGATATTAAGATTTTAATAAGAGATTACTCTACTTGAATTTGAGGTGAAAAATGTATGTCCTTGTTTATGTATATAATTTACTTGTAAAAGTGGAAAAGTTGACATCATGCATTAAATTCGCCTTTCCTTCTCATCATTCCACTTTTACACTTTTTGTCTCAAAGCGTCTTCTCAGATGATTTGTTGTGTGACAGCAAGTACGTACTTTAAGTAAAAAGACTAATAAATATCAATATATTGTTTGAGGTTGAGCAACAAAATAAATATGGAAAAAATAGAATGATTAATTATTACACTCAACACTTGTAGTATGTATTACAATATCAATATATTCATTTGATTCATTGCTAAGAAACATACGATACAAAACTGAATATGAATAAGTGCTTCAATGAGAGGCTGTGTGTTACCTGATTAATGGAACAAATTAAAGGTTAAGTAGTTCTTTAGTTTACTTGATTATTTGAACAAAGTAAAGCTCAAGTCCTAGAGATCACAAGCTTCACTTGCCTTTCCAGCTAATGAAGTTTAGTTTCTGTGCTGCATGTCAAAAATGTGGACATGGACATGGACATGGATATCATCTGTGTTTTTTTATGTACTTCCAGAGTGGGGGCATCAGAAGATGAAGACCTCGGCATCATCCAACTTTCAAGGCAGCAAATCAAACAATAAAACAATTAAGTTTATCTTTACCCAAAAAAACATAAATTTCACAAAATGTTATACAAAAATTCCATATATATTGTATAAATTCATGTTATTAAAAAATATATAAAATATACATGATGATTAACATGCTATTTTGATCACTTATTGAAAAAAAAAATGCTTAATATTATTATAAATATAAAAGGATATAGAGCTTCAAAATAAAATTATTTTAGTCTTAGAAAAACATCTAAAAAATAATAAATATTTTTTAAAATTTAAAATAACAAATTATTTTGTATCACTTTCATCCCTAATAGGTAGTCTAGGTCATTATTGTGCCATGCCTTACCTATACTCCTTTCCATCACCTGATGCAGACTACACTAACATGTCTAATCTAGTTCATAATCCTATAATATAACGTTTTTCTCTTTAATTATATAAATTCAATTTAAATCTGAACCACTTTAGTGACTTTACTAATTGTATTAGTGAAATGAATTAATTAAGAGATGGATAATTATAATTCTACATTACTCTTATTTGACTGCATATTGAAATATTTTCAAAAGATGGTAAAAGTTATTTTGTTGTTAAGAATATGATCCAATCATATTTTAAGTGTACATAGTTCTAGTAATATGTTTAACAAATGAAAAGACACCTTAGACACTAACACACGTATCTATAATTATAAATTATTCATCATCACATAATTATTTTGTTCTTTTATTAATAAGATTTGTATATTTATTTATACAAAAAAATATTAAAAGCATGTATTTAAATTCTTTATGTGGTATTTTCTTGCATAGATTTCTTTTATTTAAAACCACCCTCTGATTTAAGTTAATGATTTCAAAATAAGAATAGTAACGTTTAAAGTGAGACGTAACCCTGCTTTGGAAACACTAACACACGTATCTATAATATAAATTATTTAAAAGTTAATTATTTAAAAGTTATTTTGTTGTTAAGAGCCTGATCCAATCATATTTTAAGTTATATAGTTCTAGTAATATTTTTAACAAATGAAAAGACACATTAAACACTAACACACGTATCTATAATATAAATTATTCATCTTCACATAATTATTTTGTTCTTTTATTAAGATTTTTATATTTATTTATACAAAAAAAATATTAAAAGCATGTATGCTAATTCTTTATGTGGTATTTTCTTGCATAGATTTAAGTTAATGATTTCAAAATAAGAATAGTAACGTTTATAAAAGTGCGACGTAACCCTGCTTTGGAAACCGGCGACTCAACTTCTTCCTTCGCCTCGTGCAGTGCAAAGCGACGCTGCCGCTTCATCTGCCAGCGCTGTGACGTTCAAAAGCCAGGGACGCCACAAAGACCCACTGACATCGTCCTCTGCGACATCGGAAAGAAGCCAAGGACGCCGCACGCCATACAGCCAACTCCGCCGGAACGTCTCCGCAGCCATGTCGCCCCCGAATTCCGACGTTGGCAAGCGCAGGAGGAAGCGCAAGTTCTCTGGCATGCTCGCCTCCGACAAAGGAGGAGGACGAGGAGGGAAGGCTTCATCATCGGCCGGCGCTACAAACGTCTACGAGGAGGAATGCGTCACCATCCTCCGCGCCGCCATCGACCTGTGCGAGAGGACCGGCGTCGCCCCCAATAAGCGTATCTGCCCCGAAGTGTACATGGCCGTCAGGGAAACGCTTCAACTCTCGCAGAAGGAGGTCTCCAACATCTTAAAAACCCTTTATGAAAACTTAGCAAGTGGCAAAACTGGCGGCAGCGCCATTGTGCACAAGCTTTCTGCAGATCTCTGGGAGAAGAAGGACGCAACAAAGAAAAAGAAGAAGATGAAGAATAGGAAGAAGACACAAAACCTCGATGAGGATCACACTAATGGCGGCCGCCAGGACGAGGTTGAAGTTGACGGTAAAGGCGACGAGGATGATAATGATGAGGTTGGAAAGGATGGCAGAAAGGAGGATCCATTGGAGAAACCCGAAAGGAAGTCGAAGAAGAAGAAGAAGCAACAAATATACAGTAAGAAGAACATGGAGGATCACTGTGAAGATGAAGATCTTATGCATCAGACTACAGAGCTCAACCTGATGCAGAACTTGGAGGTGGAGGATGGCAGCAAGGAGGAGCTTTCACAGAAAGCCAAAAAGAAGTTGAAAAGGCACAGTAAGAACACTGAGGATGGTGTGCATGGGGATGAGGACCATGGCCACCATGAGACTGATGACCGAGGCAAGGGCAAGGGCAAGGGCAAGGGCAAAAACCAGGATAAGGATCGTGATGACAACGAAGAAGAGCAGAAGGGTGGGCTTGCATTGTTTCCAAATGTAGCTGATGCAGCGACCGAGTGCCTGAAGGACCTTGACCACCATGTACCTGATGTAGCTGTTTCCTTGGAGAACACTATGAAGCGTGCCAATCTGCACCATGCAAGAGCTCTCGAAGGATTATGGCACAAATGCAGTGCTAAGAAGATCAGCTTGCAGATTGAACATTTGAAGATGAAAACGGAGGTTCTTAAATTTGTGCAACGAGAAAACAAATGAGACTCAGTAATCTCTACCTGACCTTCACTACTATGTTATCTTTTGTGAGTCCAAGTTGCAACTCTACGTTCTCGTTTTCTATGTGCTGTTTCTAAATTCTGGTTACTATCTAGTGACACTTTAGATTCTTAAGTGTCATGGAAGAACACTATTTTGGATGTGTAGTGTAGGAAAATATGATATTTTGTGGAATGCAACTAGTACAAATAGTTCCATATATGCTTTTTATTGTTTCTGTTCTTTTTATGAGGCGAATGACTCCTTTCCATGCCAAATATAAGGATTATTTGTTAGGTGAATTTTGCTAGTTAGAGTTTTAAACCAAATATAAAGATCCATCATGCAGATAGTCTTCAACATTAGAGTTTCTATCCTCTAAAAAAACATTAGAGTTTCCAAGGCTGTGTTCTTTTCTTCATTGTGTATGATCAAGAATTTGTTGGAAGCCTTTCTGTTTGCTGATAGAACTTGAACCTTTTAAGTCCTTAGATGTAGGAGACATGAGCTTAGAACTAGTTGCCAACATCTTACTTCTTTTCATATTTAACTTCAGCATGCTATAACCTAGTTATAGTTCAATCTTTGATAGTGGTTCTACTTCATTTTCATTATGAATCATGAAACTTTTGAGTTTCATGACTTGTGAATCAATCGTGAGTTAAAGAAAGTTGAGGTCATGCTTTACAGTGAATGATATGCACATTATCTGGGATTCAGTACGCTATATACATGGAAGCCTTTCTGTTTTCTGATAGAACTTGAACCATTCCTTAGATGTAGGGGACATGAGCTTAGCACTAGTTGCCAACATCTTACTCTTCATTTTTAATTTCAGCATGCTATAACCTAGTTATAGTTCAATATTTTGATAGTGGTCGTTTTCATTATGAATCATAAAACTTGACAGTGAATTATGTTACTTGTGAATCAATCATGAGTCAAAGAAAGTTGACGTCATCCTTGACAGTGAATGATATGCACATTATCCGGGATTCAGTAGGCTGTATACATGGAAGCCTTTCTGTTTGCCGATAGAACTTGGAACCTTTAAGTCCTTACATGTAGGAGACAAGAGCTTAGCAGTAGTTGCCAACATCTTACTCCTTTTCATCTTTAATTTCCGCATGCTATAACCTAGTTATAGTTCAATCTTTTGATACTGGTTCTATTTCATTATGAATCATAAAACTTTTGAGTTTCATGACTTTTGAATCAATCATGAGTTAAAGAAAGTTGAGGTCATGCTTAGACAGTGATTGATATGCACATTAACTGGAGATTCGCTATTGCTTAACATGTTTATGGATATATTCCATCTGTTACAAAATTTCAAAATAACTGTGAATCATTTTGAAACTAATTTTTCGATTCCCCAAGGTTTTCTTATTTCCTTTAATTCATTGGTCTTTCAGGTTCATGATCAATGTCAAGGGATGATTGGCGATCTCATTAGTTTCGACTGGTAGAAGGGGATCTTCTCCATTAAGGAGTGATGTATTTTGCAGTGTACGTGGCCTTGAAACTTATTCCTTAAACTTCCCAAGTCCGTGTACATAACTTGTGCTGCAGTTTGACCTGAAGTGTGTGTGTGTGTCTTTGTGCTTGATGCTGCATTTAGACCTGTTTTCAAGTAAGTTGAAACATCTGATCTAGTAGTTGTCATTGTGATGGCATTGCAATATGACCGATAAACTATTTTACCATGCTAATTGTTCAATTTAAAGCATGTGTTTTAAGCTGCATGGACCTGAAGTGTGTGTGTTTGTGTGCTTGTTTATATATGATGCTGCATTTAGACCTGTTTTCAAGTACGTTGAAACATCTGATCTAGTAGTTGTCATTGTGTCTGCAACTTGTGATGGCATTGCAATATGACCAGATTAACTATTTTACCATAACTTGCTAATTGTTCAGTTTAAAGCATGTGTTTTCCTTGACTTTATGTTGCTATATAAACTGATCAACATAAATAATCAGGATAATGATTTCTAGACACGGACCGTCACTGCAAAAAAAGAATACAATGCAAATGTGCAATAGCATGAAATGCCAATATTTAATCTTCCCAGTATCTTTCATATGTAAAATCCCCTTTAGATTTCCAATGAAAAAAGCTTACATGCCACCAAGTGATAGATGCATGACATCTACTTCAAACTAATAAAGTTGGTTTCCTTTAAAAAAAACTAATAAAGTTGGTTTCCTTTAAAAAAAACTAATAAAGTTGGTTTCCTTTAAAAAAAACTAATAAAGTTGGTTAAAGTGCTTATGCTAACACAACAAATTTTCTCTTTGATAAAGTTTTTTTTATATCTTTTTAATTACACTTAATTAATTAAGAAATTATATATTATAGTTATAAAGTATTTTGACGGAAAAACAATGTATTGAAATTTCAAACGATTAGGGAATTTCATAAGGCAATGTCATAAAATGAAAGAAGTTGCATATATTTGTTGTCATGATAATAAATAAATAAATAAATAAAAATGTTGATGCATCCAAACGCCAAAAATGCTGATATATTTAGATTTTGTTTGACAATTTAAGAAAGAGAGTTTGAATTTTGATTGATAGACTATCTTTATTAGAATTTAGTGGATATAAAAAAAATTTAAACTTTTATCCTAACTTACTCTTCATTTTTTATTGAAATTTTTATATTTTAATTATGCACATAATAGAATTATTTGTTAACTTCTGAGGTTAGTACATAGAAGTCTTTGATTCAGTTCTTTTTATTTATGCATATCTAATCTTACTAAAAATTATAAATTAATTAACTATAGATTACAATAAAAAAAATAGAAAGTACATAATATTAAAAATTAAATGATTGATCATATATTAATTATTGATTTCATTTATATCATTTTATAACTACTAATTAATTTATTCGTTACATGTACCAATATTTTTTATTATTATCTTATTAAATCACTAAATACTAACGAGTAATAGTTAATCATTATCAATTAAATATTTTTTTCACTCTTAAATTATTATTTTGCTTACTAATCCAGTATTGATGTTAAACCTTAATTATGCAATAGAACTACGTTAAACTAAAAAGGTTATGTTATGAAAAATATTATTATTTTTTGAATAAATGATGGTAGCTTGTAATATAAATATATTGAAATGGACAGAATAATAACTGATACAAAGATTTGTGTTCTATTCTATTTCATTTTAATTTTATAGGTTTCATAAAGAGAAAAAAATGATTAGGATACAACTCAAAGAGACAAGACAAAGGTCATCTCACACACCAATTAACAAATATTTATATGGAATTTAAAAAAAATGGTTGTTGTCTGGAAACCCAAAAAAATAATTAAAAATGTCTGTTGGTGCTCAGCACGTGTGGGACCTGACAGGTTCGTTATCTGATGCTTGTCAAGTCTGCGCTCGTGCGGGAAATAGTATTACCTAAAATGTCAATATTGCCCTCGTTCTCTTGTATAAAGTATAGAAAAAAATAGGTGCTTCTTGAATAACTAGGATCACCATATTATTTATTTTTTAAATTATATAATATTATAAATAGATTTAGGAGAAAAAAATTTAATATTTATTATAAATTTAATATCATGAGAATATAAGTAATATGTTCCCTATTTAATTAATTAAGGAGCACGTTCATTAAATTTTAAATATAATATATATGTGCAATGTCTCTCATATCTGAAAATTTCATAACATAATAGTTCAAAAATGCCACTAAAGATTTGGTATGATTATTTATAGTGTTACTAAACATGAAATTGAAATTTCTCGGAAAAAATAACACAAAGTTTGATCTACATTTATAAGATTTTTTTATTAACTGTTTCATTTCAACTAAAATATTTAACTTTTTTAAAAAAAAACTTAAATTTTGAAATGTATTACTTTTTGGCGGACATCGGATAAACTTTATTCATGATATAATAATTTAGCATTTTATTAATGAATTTAATAGATGTGTGTCCTACTTAAGTAGAGCATATTGTATCTCCTATCTTATGAATCATTAAATTTGAGATTTATGATTGAAAAAATAAGTAAAAAATATGAATATTAAATAAAATATTTATTTTTAACCGCACATCTCAAATATAACAGAGATAGAGATATGATGTACAATAGTAGGGTATACCTCTATTAAATCATTTACTATTTCGGGTACACCTCTATTAAATTATTTATTAATTTGGTACTAAACTTTTATTCTAAATTCATATATTGTTCATCTATACTCTTGATCGATTATCATAAGTTACTAAATTTCTCGAACAATTAGATGAGAAGGATTTACCTTAATTACTAAGGATATGTTTGGATCGGGAATTAAGTTAAAAGAATAGACATAGAATAGATTCACTTATATTTCAATAAGTGAATATATTTCAATATTAATTGTGATATAGATAGTGATTTTGTGGAATAGAGTTAATCCACAAAATAGAGTTAATCCAATTTTGTGGAATATAAATAGTGATTTCACGAATTTTGAGATAAATTTAAAAAATCAAGATGTTGACTAATTTAATCTTATTCTAAAGGGTATTTTGACAAAATTTCGGAAATAATTCGATATTACATCTTTTATTCATAATCCAAACAGGGCCTAAGAGTCTCACAAGAAGGTGGAGGGGGTAATCCCTCTTCTTCTTCATAAAGTGATTAAATTTGAGAATTATGAGTTCATTTATTTTTCTATGAACTTGTATCATGATATTACACCATCAAATTCTTAAAAAAATCTTATACCAAATATATTTACTTAAAAGCAATTAATATTCATTCATTATAAAAAATTATGCACCTTTATGATCTACAATTATATAAAACAACTAATCAATATACTTCATAAATTGATATATAAGTACTAATGATATCATTTGGCACATTTATATTTTTATTAATCGGTAGTTTAGATCACTGCTACGATATGTTATCATCTTATAGATTACGCCAACATCCATTATAGCATTTGATATGTATAGCTATGTAAATTATAATTAAAATTACCAAAGAAAAAATACTAAAGAAACCCTAAAAATAAGCTTTAATAATATATATATATATATATATATATATATATATATATATATATATATATAGATATAAAATAAGAGAGAGTGCGAGGCGCGCGT
>LTAE01006842.1:0-10575 GCA_001647135.1 Pontederia paniculata
TAAAACACTTGAGAGTGCTTTGAGCGATAGGCCTTAGTTCCCCTTCTGTGATTCAAGTGAGGAATCTAATACAGAAGGGTCCAAGCGATATTGAGGATTCTCTAAGAGGTTTTTCTCCTTATCCTCGTGCAAGAAAGGAGAAGTTGTAAGGGAGCCTTCGACCTTGAAGGAAGTAGTGATCTCCGGAGATCTCGTGGGAGAAGACCGGAGCAGAGACGTAGGCCAGGAGTTCGGCCGAACCTCGACAACAAACTCGGTGTTTGTGTGTTGTCTGTTTTCGTGTTCTCTTTACTCTCTTCTCTCTGTTTGTTTATGTGTTTTTATTTACAAGCTTCTGCTGTTATAACTCATTTAGATTAAGAAAAGAGTAAAAAATTTAATACACCAATTCATCCCCCCCCTCTTGGTGCCATCTAGATCCTACAAAAATTATACTCTAATTTATAATTAGACCTTATAGTTAGCTCATGATAAGATGAGTCATAAGTCAAAGATGAATTCATAACTTCTTACGCAAGTATTAGTTTTAATAAATTAGAGGCCATGAAAAGCTAACATTCATAAGGATTTTCATATGTAATCTCATAATTTCCTAAGAACAAGATACCAAGAAAGAAATATCAAGAATTAAAAAAAGGGAATAAGGAATATGTGGAGCAGATTCAGCTCCACATGTATGGACCGCCATCGGATCTATAGTGAAGGGCTCAGATCAATGGGGCCCTTTATTTTAAATGAAGGTAAGAATCTGAGTCATTCATTATAGATCTGATGGCGGTTCATACATGTGGAGCTGAATCTGTTCCACATATTCCTTAATCCCTTAAAAAAAGTATTGCAATGTGAAATTTCTTACCTTAGGTTAGTGTTTTTGTCGAAATTTTCTTGGTTTCTATGACTAGGTATTTGGCTATAGTAATATTTCATGTTGTAGTAGATAATTGAAGGTAATATCTGTTATTTGTATAATTTTTTTGGTTATATATGACAGTTTAAAAAAACTCAAGGTAAGTTATAACAAGTTATTAGCTTAATGGTGGTTTGAGATGAAGGACCAATCATAATTGTATTTGCTAAAAATGATTATGTTTTCCCTAATTAATTTTACTTGTCATTAGCTAATATATATTATGATATTAATTATTTAAATGATTTGTTCATAATTTTCATTATGCCACACATAATTATTTTATTTGTCGTTAATCATTAATCATTAGTTAAAGAATATAGGCACACATAACCATATGAACATATTAGGTGATTTGATATGATAATTAAATTTATAGTGATGCAAAAATAAAGTTGGTGGATCACGTGTGTTACAATTTGGATGGTGCAATAAGCAACTCTTTAATAGGTTTTGAGTTCGAATAATTGCATACGCTGAAAACTACCATTGAGAGCAACACTTGTTATAATCATGCGTACAATACGAATAACATAAATTAGTTGGGACAAAGTTTCAGATACCATGGTGCAACCGAAAAAGCTTCAGTTTGAATGAGGTGGAGGTATTTGCTAAGTAAATCCTTTGACTCTATCTGCTCCTTTTCTTGACAACTACTAGGTTTGAGCATGGGGCAAGAAAACTATCCCGACTTGCACCGACTTAAAAAGATGAACTTTTTATCTCGACATAGAATGCATTTGGGCCTTAATTGGGTCAATTATTTGAAAAGATAAAAAATAATATGTAGTATACTTATGCATGCATTAATTTATTGCATATTTTATATTCATTTGGTTGCATTATTTGCATATTTTTTGTTTGTTCTATTATTTCTTTCATTTTCTCTGAATTAGTGATATCAAAAGTTTATGTTTTTATTGTAATGAGTAGAAAAAGAATCGAAAAAGTTTAGGGTGTGGAATCAGTTTCAAGGGTAAATCAAGTTTTAGGGAATGTAAAATCAGTTTCATGGAGTGTAAAATGATAATTCAAGGGCAGTGAAGAATTTCATGGGTCGTGAAATTGAAATTTTCATAGGACATTATAGAGCTTCACGAGTGCTACAAAGATATTGGATTTTTATCAGTTAGGTTCATGAGTCGTAAAGAACTGTTAGCAACAAAGACCACTATTTAACCCGATATATGCTATTTCACACCCTATGAAACCTACTTACGAGTCGGGAAATATGTCTTACAATTGAGCATGAATTCTGTTTTAAACATACTCAAATTCATTAGCAAAATCTTGGGGACTTTACAAAAGATATAAAAAGGAGATCTAGAGCACTTAAGAGATGATCATGGGAGCTAGAGACAACAAAAGTTAGGACTACAATATAGAAGGAGAAAAAACTTCAAAGACTCTGGAGATCAAGATTCGGCACATGAAATCACAAGATACTATTACCGGAATACTTGATCATCCAAATTCTGATTGCTCTCTCTTTTGTTATATTCTTAATGAATTTATGACTTTTTCTTTTTTTTATTTTCTATATTAAGAAGTTATTAAAGAAAACTAGTTGAAATTGGTTGAATTATTTTCATAGTCAAATCTTTATTTGAACGCTTGATGGTGCATGTGTGCTTAAGTTTAATATTTGATTTGATTTTTATTACCTTGCATGTGTTCTGCAAGTTGGGTGATTAGAAAGAAACCTAAAATTGTATAGTCATGCACTTATATAATAGGTATGCCTATCTAATATTGATGTGAACAATATTCATATTTTTTTTATTGATAGGTCTAATTATTCATCGTGACTAATGCGTTATACTAGAAGGTGTGTTGTACACTCTTCAACCCTCATATACATTAAACTATAATATACTTGATATTATATTATGAATTTGAAACATAGATGATCTATATATTATTTTTATTACTGTTAATATTTAATATATTATCTTATAATAATGAATACAAGTTGAATTAAGATAAGTGAAACATCCTAATTTTATCTCAATATTGATCCTGGTGGATTCAGGATATATTTGACATCTTGTGAAAATTGAGTTGGGACCAAGACAAGAGTTTCTTAATCATGAATAAGATTTTGCTCAACCCTATTAACTATAAAAATGAGCTCTATAACAAATCAAGTGGTTTATATAGTAATTAAGAAGTACAAGATTATGGATATAGAAATAGCAAAAGAGAAATTTGAACTTGATCCTCGCGAAGATTTTTCGTACGTGGCTTGGGAATAAAAAAAAAACCTCTGAGTCACTACTTCGGGATGGGGTAGACAAACCTTCTCCTCCCCCTTCTGCAGGAATACCTATGTCAAAAACATATATTTTATAATAACTAAATAGATTATTATATCTTGTTTAAATAAATATTTTTATTAAATAAGTTGTAAATATCTATTAATTACTCTCATTATGAATAAATAAATCAGATATATAATGTTCTACAAGTAAATTATTAAGATAACAAATTAAAATATTTTTATTATAATTATGTATTAATTAAATTATTATTATTGGGTATTTAGGATTCGAGCATGACAGGAACCCACTATCTCCGCCTCGGATCGGAATTGGAGGGAGGCCGATGGTTACATAGATATTGAATTTTCTCTATTTTTATATTGTGACATTTTTTACTTTTTTTTGTCATCTCGTAGATTTTTACTGTTTTGTAACTTCATCTTTTCTCTTAATTTTCTCGCTCTCTTACTATATAGGTTCTTTTATATTTTTGTGAGTTAATTTTCTTTCATACTTTTTCCAATCTTTTCATTTCTTATAAAAAAAGAAAAAAAATTAATGAAAAGAATAAGAAAATGAATACTATATATCTAACATCAGCCTATCTTAAAATTTTACATTTATCAACATTTTTTAATGATATATACTTTTATTGATCGTTAATAGTCTCATTCGTTAATTAACAAATTGATATTTTACACATGAAATTTATGATGTGAAATTAGACAATAGTAGGATGCTTAACGCAATTTTTTAATTAGTTTATTTTCACTTTTTTACCTCATTTGTTATTATATTTCTAAAGATATATTTATAGTTTTTTTTCGATTACAAAGGAGGCTCATGGCCTAATACATTGAAAGAAAATATTGAAAATAAAGGGGCACATAAGTCCCACGGTGGGATTCGAACTCGAGACCTCTCGGTGCTCAAATCGAGGGATGAGACACTGCACCACGCTCTTATTCCCAGATATATTTATAATTTGTTCTCCTTAGGTTGAGTCATAACTCTGCCCGTCGTGACATCTAGGTAGACATCATTTTTGCCCATGGAGCTATAAGAAAATGTCATGTGCTAACTTTGAGTTAGGGTATGTTTGGATATACGAGAAAAATATAAGGGAGAAAAAAGAAGGTAATATGAGGAAAGAGAATGAAGGTTAAAATTATTTATTTTTTAAATTTAATTTGAAATGATAATTTTTAGTTAGTTAAAAAAAATTAATTTTTAACTTTTCTTTCAAAATATTTATTATTCAAATAAGGTTATTTTTTTATCCCCTCCTCCATTAACATTATTTCTCCTCAATCCAAACACATCCTTAGGCTCCAACACAAATATTTTTCTTATATATTATATTTTATTTTCTTATATTTTTCTTAGCTTTTCTGAATTATTAAACTCACCACTCGCCTTTTATATAGTTTGATAAACAAGATATTATTTTATATTTTATATAATATATCGTATGGGCTATCACAACTTTTTGTACAATATTTTACCGTAATAATTTTATATAATATTTTATTGTTTAAAATTTTATTGACCATTGAAAAAACAATATATGCATCCAAATAGCCTTTTGATTATTTTGTCACAGTTTTATCATCCAAAGTAAGTATTTTCTTTTCAAAAAAGAGAGGAAAATGAATGGGTAAACTCACTTCTACAGCAGGAGTCACTGTAAGGGTGCATTTGATATGAGGTAATTCAGATAGATTACCGGTTATTTAATTTAAAATTTTCAAGGTCCGCTATATTACTACGTTTGGCTACAATAAATACCTCTAATTTTTACTTTTCTGGTAATCTAAATTATCACCTCACTAGTAATGAAGATAACACACATGGGAAGTATCTTTCCAGATTACCAACAAGATGACATGCATTTTGATAAAATTATCCCATCAATCGAACTTTAAAAAACTTTATATTTTATTAAAAAATAATAGTGTTCAACATTATCTTCTAATTTCTTTTATTATTTTACAAATGGTTGATAATATAAACTCATATTTTGACCTAACTCACTTTTTTTTTATTTTTTATTTTTTTTTATATTTATTTTAATTCAATAATTTTGAAGGATATTTTAGTAATTTTCTATTTCATAATTTAAATTATAATTTATATTTTTGCTACTTACGAAACGCTATATATAATATTATCGGTATTTATAAAGTGGTAATCTATTATAATAGTGATCTAAATTACCGGTTAACAAAAACTAGGAATGCGCCAAACGATCCCTAACATCTTTCGGTCACAAATTATAAAAAATAAATCCCACTTTTTTGAACTGATAAAATTAGATGGTTACACAACTTTATACAAAATGAGTTTACATACTCATATACTTCTTTAATATTAAATGATTAATAAAAATATTTGAAAATGTAGCAAAGAATCTGTTAATTTTTTCTGTTGAACTTTTTATTATCTAAATGATAATTAAAATGTTTAAATCATTCATATAAAATCTCCATATCCTACACGTAATATGTTAGTGATAGAGGTTGTGCTAGGCTAGCCAACTTGGTGTCGGCATGGCCGAGTCCCGTGCCGGTCTGCCACGGTCTAGGCTTGAATATGTTCGATTAGTTTGATTTGATATAAACATAAATCCTGAATGTAAATAGTTGTAATTGGATACGTTGTTTAGTTAAAATTAATTAAATAAATAAGTGAAATATAAGTAATTTTTTTATTTTTTTTATTTTATTTTTATTTTTATTATTTTTTAATTTCTGATGTAAATGCAATTACATGGAAAAGAATTTACAGCACAATTTTCTTTGCAGTAAATGACGTCACTTACATCAGTCACATTTGCAGCTAACCAAACATAATTTTTACAATAATAATAATAATTTAATTAAATACATAATTATAATAAAAATATTTTAATTTGTTATTTTAATTTGTTATTTTAATAATTTAATTAAAACATTAACTATAAAAAATGGAAAAGAAAAAAAATAAAAAAACAACAATGGAGGCCTGACACTCAAGGAAAGCCCTGCACTCAAGCATCAAGTATAAACTAATTTCACTTTCAGAGTAGCACAATGCTGCTGAGTAGGGTGTCGAATATATTAGTAATATACACAAGTATGAGCACGAACATGATCCAATATGAGTAAACAAGTACGACAAGAGCAATGTTCGAAAATTGATACTTCTTTTTAGGCTTAGATCTCTTATAAAATAAGCCACATTTATTTTCGTTGATTATATAGAATGAGTTGATTAGTATGATTAGTTTTGAAAATTTAAGTTATATTTCTGCAAACACTCCTCGACTATAAGTTTTATAACCCTAAATTATAAATTTATCAATTTTAATTATTAAACTTATATCGATTTGTCAATCAAGTCTTTTTGTTAAACTCCATCCAAAATTCTATTAAATTTATTTTTTATTAATAAAAAAATTATATTTTTTAAATATCATAAAAATATTTAAAAATAACAACTCATTCAAAACATTTCATAATTATTAAATAATATTTCTATCCTTCATTTGTTTTTTTATTTTTATAAAGTTTGTTATTATATTAAAGAATTAAGGGTAAGACTGATATTTTATAATTATTAAAAAATAATTTAATAAAATTTTAGTTGTAATCTAATGAAAGAACTACATTGATAAATCAAAATAAGTTTAGGGACTAAAATTTTAAGATTTGATGCGAAAAAATGATAGTTGAGAATGTATTAACGGAAATAATCCAAAATTTAATGTAGTTTATCACATTATTCCACAAATGCACGCAATTATGATTTTTGTGATATTATAATATAGTTTATTTATAATTTTATTGTGACTTATATAACTATTTATGAGTAGCTTTACCCGTAAGTGATATATATTTTAGGAACAGGCTCGCGTATAGCAAAGCCCAATGTCTTCTACTTTGACTACTATATTTATATATTTAGATTCTTATCTCATTTTGAAATGGCTAGGGTTATGTTTATATTACAATATTTGAGATTTTCGATTTCATATGAATTATAAAATATTTGCTATTCATTGAAATATTTAGTCCAATTTTGACTTGGGGATAATATGATAACAATTACTGTAACTATAACAGAAGAAAATGATTGTACAAGTTACTTTAAATTCATGAATGTGTTAGGATGAAATAGCTGTGTTGCACGTAAACCTAAGTCCTAGAACTAACACATGTACATTTATAATACCTTTTTTTTAAAAAAAAAGTTTATTTCTTAATTGATGCAATATTTGTTACACAAAAATATCGGTAATTACAAAACCTTTGGTTCGAGAATAATTTTAATGAATAATGAGATAGAATGCGTTATTCTTGTTTATTCCAAAGATTAGTTATTCTTTTATTTTATATTGTGTTTGAATTGCCAATAGAATCCAGCCTGTAAGATCTTGGTAGCAGTTCTTTGGGTTCCCCCATGACCTCCATGAGGTGGTGTGTGACATTCGACAATAACCTTGAGAATTTCTTCACCAGCTATGCACCTTCTTAGTTGACCATCTGGGCACTCCTTGAAGAGTAAGGGGTCATCCCAGAAGTAACTTTTTACTTCAGTAAAGAATTTCCTCTTTTGTTGTGGGGAAAGGTCTGGAGGTACCACCTTAACCGCCAGAAAATTTGCTATGTCAGCGAACCAGGGTGACCTTGGCTGATAAGGGCCAGCAAGTAGTCGTCTGGCAATAGATCTCGTATGGGGATCAAGTCATCCTTGAAGTCTGGAGGTAGTTGAAGCCTGGATAGATGGTCAACAACTTGGTTCTCAACTCCACTTCGATCCTTGATCTCGATGTCGAATTCTTGTAAAGTCAGCACCCATCTGATTAGCCTGGGCTTAGCTTCCTTCTTAGAGAACAGATGCTTCAACGCCATGTGGTCGGTATGCACGATCACCTTTGAGCCGATAAGGTAAGGTCTAAACTTGTCCATGGCGTAAACCACGGCTAGCAATTCCTTCTCAGTGGTTGTATAATTTTGCTGTGTAGGATCAAGTGCCTTGCTAGCGTAGTAGACGACATGGTGAAGCTTGTCTTTCTTTTGACCTACTAGCAACTCCTTCTCAGTGGTTGTATAATTTTTGCTGTGTAGGATCAAGTGCCTTGCTAACGTAGTAGACAACATGGATGAAGCTTGTCCTTCTTTTGACCCAGGACCGTTCCCACTGCGTTGTCGTTGGCATCGAACATAACCTCGAAAGGTAGGGTCCAATATGGAGGTTGCATGATTGGAGCTGAGGTTAGGGCTTCCTTGATTTTGTTGAAGGCCAAGAGACATGCTTCGTCGAATATGAAGTCCACGTCTTTGTGCAGAAGATCCGTCAGGGGCTTGGCTATCTTGGAGAAATCTCGGATAAACCTTCGGTAAAACTGGCATGACCCAAGAATCCTCGGATACCCCTAACATTTACAGTTGGGGGCAACTTTGTGATAACTTCAATCTTGGCGGGGTTCACCTCAATACCTTGGTTTGAGATCACGTGTCCTAAGATCACACCTTGCTGAACCATAAAATGACATTTCTTCCAGTTCAGCACCAGGTTAACTTCCCTGCACCTGAGGGTAGAGGGTAAGGGCTTCATCTCTACCTGAGGGGGTTTTTCCAAACTTGAGAGGTTGAGTTGCTCTCCATGGTTGAGGCTTTCCACTTTGTATGCTGTTGTAGTTGGGATCTGGTCCAAGTCATCTGGTTCGAAGAGCCTTGTGAATAGTCTTAAGTCAGGATCAGTTAACAATTCATCAGGTAGAGTCAAGCTTCTTTGGAGTGGGTCATCTGTGAGGATCACTGCTGAAACCTCTTGGATTACTTCATATTTAGAACTTGAAACCTCATTAATTGTGTCGTAGGAGGGATATTTCAAAGCTTGCGCCAAGTTGAATTCTATCTTCTCTTCCCCTACCTGAAAAGATAGGGTCCCATTCTTGACATTGATGATGGCTTTAGCTGTAGCTAAGAAGGGTCATCCTAAGATCAGTGGTATGTTAACGTCTTCTTCCATGTCTAGGACCACGAAGTCGGCCGGGATTTAGAACTTCTCAACCTTGATAGGTATGTCCTCCAGGATGCCCTCAGGGTACTTTACATATCTATTAGCGAGCTGCAACGTCATGTTGGTGGGTTTTAAATCTCCTGCGTTCAGCTTCCTGCATAAAGATAAAGGGATTAGGCTGACACTGGCTCCCAGGTCGCATAGCGCTCTCCTGACTCGTAGATTCCCGATTTCACATGGAATCAAGAAATTGCTTGGGTCTTTTAGTTCGGGGGAAGCTTGTTTTGAATGACCACGCTTGCTCCTTAGGTTAAGGCCACCGTCTCGTGGAGGTTTATCTTCCTCTTCTTTGATAGAATGTCTTTTAGAAACTTGGAATAGGAAGGCATTTGTTGGATGGCTTCGACAAATGGGATGTTGATGTGTAGTTTCTTCAGTACATCTAGAAATCTAGCGAACTGCTGGTGACTTTGAGTTTTTATTAGCCTCTGAGGGAAAGACACAAACCTCAGGTCGACTGGAGCTTCTAAGGTTGAGGGACTTTCCTTAGAGGTAGAGGGATTTGCTTTTGCGCTGTCTCGTGGGGGTTCAGTTTCTGCCAGTTTGGAGTTAGGCTCGAGATCATCCTTGAGGACTTGTTTTGGTTGAGAATCCCCCTCGGGAATTGCTTCTAGCCGGTTGTTTGGCTCCATGTCTGGTGGGCTTGTTTCAATTGTTTTAGGTGGGGATTGCTGCTTTGGATGTTTTTCTAACTGCTTCCCGCACCTGAGGGACACGTCTTGACACTGTTCTCGAGGATTTATCTCAGGTTGCCCCGGGAACATCCCAGGTGGTCTGGTGGCTGAACTCGCTTGCCATGCAATTTGATTTTCTAGAATCTTGTTATGGGCAGCAAGTCCGTCAATATTGGTGCACATTTGTCTCAAGGCTTCATTTTGCTGTTTCATTGCTTCATTTTGTTGCCTGATTGCTTCGCCTTGTTGCCTCATTGCTTCGCCTTGCTATCTGAGGAAACCTTCCATCATTGTTTCAAGGCTCGACTTTGCTTGAGGTGGGGGTAAAGCTAGATAGGAAGGAGGTGCAGGTAAGGCCTGTTGTTGCTGGTTGTTCTGAGGTTGATACTGATTTGGTTTGAAGTTTTGAGCTGGAGGCCTTTGGTAGTTTTGGCTCTTATAGGATAGGTTGGGATGGGACCTGATCTAGGGTGGACCTTGGTTTTGGTATTGCGCCATGGATGGGTTTTGGCTCTATTATGTTGCGGCATTCACCTGTTCGTCTTGGGGCTCTTGGACATTGTAGTTAATGACTTGACATTGGGCGGCCCAATCATCTAGCATTGCTCACACCAAACAAAAGGTGGAGCAGACTGGTTCGGAGTTGCTTTTGCTGCATAGATCTTGG